>CM076075.1:25700937-25890937 GCA_038088235.1 Zacco platypus
GTGCCATCGCAGCCATGAAACCGAGATGGGCCCCGACTGGCACCATCGTACGCTGACGCCCACCCATCATAACATCTCATCATAGCCCATAACTGTCCTCATCCTTATGCACAACATTACACTGCTGGAATTACTTTTATTCCCTCTGGAGTCAAATATGGATAACGACATATGACAGCGAAAACGATATATAATTTAATGTCTAATTTGCTTATCTTGTTATGATCAACCAAACAAACCGATTTCAATTCTGTTTGGAGAATTGACACACTTCGCCTTTAAGCTTCAAAACAATATCATCCAGTGACCTCTTTGTAATGTACATTCAGTTTAGCGACTCACCTCTCTTTTGAATGATAATTCGAAGCAGCGGATTGGCAGAGGACAGCGCTTTGTGGAAGTTGTCATCATTGTTAATTGGAAGAAGATCTCCGTGGATGTCGGCATATCCCAGCAGCACGTCCACTCCGGGGATTCGGTGAATGGTCTGAAGCAGTTGGTAGAATTCCTGGAAGCCCCCGGCTCCCTTCTTCTTCAGGGCAAACCTTCGGTATTCCGCCTCAAACTGCAGGACAACCATAATCTCATGTTAAATTATATCAAACACAAAATACTCTCTAAATGCACAGCACTTAGCTTGGGAGACTAATTTTGACAGATCACAACCCTGCAAGATATGCTTGAAATGTTTTTTATTAAAAACAATTCCAATTTCTGGAAAGATTTCCCCACTGAAACTGAGGGTTTACATGACAACGATGCACTAAAAACAAACCTTTTCCTATGTGTTTTTCATGTAAAGATGACAACATTGTCAAAATGTTCAAACACAAAACCGCGAAAACGACTAAAAACACTGCATTATGATTCCAGGCCAGTAGTTGGCGATGTTACTTTGTAAAGAAACACTGTACGCTTACAGACTGAACATGTAATACGCATGCACATGACGTCATTGGTTTCACATGTTCGCGTTTTTGTAGTTTTCACGGAGATGATAACGGTATCGTTTGCACTTTTAAAACCGTTTTCAAAAGTTTGCATTTTCAGGCCGGCCAAAACGCCGTTTTAACTGAACAGCCAAAAACGCATAAAAAGTTTCCCGTTTTTAGTTGAAAATGCTTTCATGTAAACGGCCACTTAAGACAGTCGCGGTGTCCGAAATCAAATACTTAATTAGTACACCAACAGAGAAGTATGTCCAAATTCATAGAATTCGAAAAAAGTAGGTGGAAAGTCCCCGGATGACCTACTACTAGATTCTGAAGAGCGCATTTGATGGACACTTTACTATCCCATGAGGCCATAGGAGAGGATTTATGAATGGAGGTGAAGCAACGCAACTGGCGCTGGTAGGTCACGTGATAATGACAACATGGCAGATGTAGTACATCTGGATTACATTCATTCTACCCACATTCATACTATATAGAACATACTTTTTAACGGGCGCAAAGTTCAAATTCAAACGTAGTATCTATTCACGATTTAAGATGCACAGAGTGACTTGGGTGTGCAGACACTTTCAGTGGCAGTTCTTCGTACCAATTTTACTTCTTCCTGCAGCTGCAGAGTTGTTTGATGTGCACTTGCAGCTCTGAGCAAGCCATTAAGGTAAAAAAAAGAGCAGTGAGGAACAAAGGGAGGGTCAATCTAATCAAGTGCTACAGATAAAGAGAAAGATGAGAACAATGGCATTAAAAAGCTGAGGTTCTCCAGACCACACACACACACACACACACACCGAGTGGATGGGGAATTCATCTCAAGAGCTGAGCTGAACATATTGGACAAAATCTGTCAGATTGCTCAGTTTATGAGGAGGAATTGCATCCGGGCCAAGGATTTTCTCCTGTATCCGCGGAGTATATCTTACATATGGAGATGGAGAATGCCTGTTCAAAACGTGAACGGTCATACTGTAGATTCAGTAGGTCACAGGGTGTTCTTTAAGATGCCATGTTCCCATTCACAAAAATGCTTTTTCATGTGGTTGATAACAGGAATGAAGGACATTGTTTCTTACAGGCAGCTGGTGTGTTTAATATGACTACAGAAATGCACAGAAATCATTTAGATGTGCTTGGGGACTATAATTTTCAGATATTTGTTTTCATCTTTTTCTATTTTTTATCCTGTTGTGTTGAAGTCGAATGACTACAATCAATTCATGATGGATAAAATCACTTTCCTAGTTGAACATCCAAGAAGTATTAATCTCCCATTTGTGAATATAAGGATTTTTACCTTTCCCTCACACACGTTGCGTAACATATTTGAATATATTCATCATCCCACTTGAAAGCATTTCCACCACCTCCCCCCTTTATAACAAGCATCAACACCTTTGAAATAATTGCCTTTGAACCAAAATGACATTTTAGCTATTATTCTATAATAATCTTGTTTTTGCAACAAATTGAGGTCACAAAAAACATTCATTTGAGCTGTTATGTGGGATCCCCACAGTAACCATAGCAATACAGATAAAAAGGCCATACCTGTCATACCGACGAAAAAACACATCTTCGGAAAAAAAGACATCACTATGAATTGTTCAACACAAACCTCAGATTACATGTTCACTAAAAATGCCTTTGCAATGAGTAAGCGACAGATAATATGAGACAGGATCCCATTAAGAGCTGGAAAAGTAGAAAAGAAAACAATTCCGACCAATTTCCTCTCAGGAAGAAAAGAGTGTCACCAAACAGATTGTACTGCTTGTTATGAAAACCAAAACCTCATGCAGGTGGATTCAAGTAATTAAATTAGCCAGTTAAGGCAAAAATAATAATAAAAAGACACTATATCATGTCCACGCCAAGAAACTTAACTGGAATTCTAGTAAACGGCCCCTCTGTTTACTATTCTCATCTTTCACACACATCTATCCACTGCCCGCCTAACATTTCTCAAGGATGGAGAGATAATAAAACATATCCTTCTCTGTTTGGCAGATTGTGGTTGAGGTTTTCCAATAAGTATACTGGGCACATTGACAAACAAACAACTCCAATACACCAGAGGCCAACAATAAGTGTCTTTAGTAACAATAAGAGGCCATGAGGTAATAAAATACATGAGATATTTTAAATATCAATACAGTTGTAGCTGTAGCTTTTTTCATGTTGCTTGTTGATATTTATTCATGCGCCATCAGATGTAATGAACTAAAGATGGTTTCCTGTCATAAATGAGGCTTGTTTACACATCTGTATTGCCTGAGAGATCAACAGACATCGTTACTCACAATGACATTTTAATTGAAACAACTGTCAAATACTATTAAACAACAGCTGGTCTTCTAAAACAGCGGTTCTCAACCAGGGGCCACAAAATGACTTAAAGGGTTAGTTCACCCAAAAATGAAAATTCTGTCATTAATTACCCTCATGTCGTTCCACAACTGTAAGACCTTCATTCATCTTCAGAACACAAATTAAGACATTTTTGATGAAATCCGAGAGGTATGTGACTCGTCCATAGACAGCAATATAATCAACACTTTCAAGGTCCAGAAAGGTACTAAACACATCGTTCAAACAGTCCACATGACTACAGTTAATTTTGCATAAAACAAAATGAAAATAGCGACTTTATTCAACAATATATTCTCTTCCCTGTCATTATCCATACACAGGTGAAGCAGTGAAGGCTTCGGTGTTTACGTCCGAATGCCGGCTCAGTATTGGCCAAAGCTGATCACGTGAACAGCACAATAATGAGTCGGCGTTCTCACGTAAAACCTGGAAGCACTGGACGTAAACAACGTATGAGAATGAAACAGAAGAGAAGATATTGTCGAATAAAGTCGTTACTTTTGTTTTGTTTTGGCAAACAAAAAGTATTCTCGTCGCTTCATAAAATTCAGAACCAAACCACCGTAGTCACGTCGACTGTTTTAACAATGTCTTTAGTACCTTAGTTTCGGTTAAATTGCGGTCTATGGACGAGAATATACCTCTCGGATTTCATTAAAAATATCTTAATTTGTGTTCCGAAGGTGTTACGGGTTTGGAACAACATGAGGGTGAGTAATTAATGACAAATTCATTTTTGGGTGAACTAACGCTTCCCTCAGTCTACGCCTAATAATTGTTTTATATTTCACATTTTTTTTCCCTCGACCAATTAAAATTTGGTCAACCAACTGAACGAAGCCTCTTCTCATCGACTAACGATTGATCGACTACTATGAGGTACCCCTAAAGATTGGTGATACTCAGCATTTCACGGATTTATCACGAAATGAAAAATCCGAAATTGAGCCGAAGCTTTGACAGGTGTCGCTCCGCTCCACTCACGAACACTGATCCAGTCCGGCTTTTAGTGTGGCGATACTCAAAGCTTGATGTTTTGGCTTCTTTTTGGAACTATTTTCACCAGCAGAGAAGAAATATACAAACTAACTCGCTAATAAATGTCTGAAACGTTAGATATTTTAACACATACAGAGCAATATCGCCCGAAATCGTGCTTTAGTACTGAACAACAGCAAGGTTATGATTACCTGTGGCCTCGTGCCAGCTGAATTCCAAACAAACAAATATTGCTTTTTAATACCGGCTAATTTTAATTGAATAAAAAAATAACAGGCGATTTGATCTTGAGTAAATGCCCTGAACCATCGAGTTAATGTAGTACACAGCTCTGCTAATATGATTAATGCATCATTACGACCTGATTCTTGGACTGCGGGATTCGGTTCTTCCGTTATTGGTATGTAACATGCATAATCGATCAACAGGGCCCAATCGCCTCATTGCGCACGTCTGTATATGAGTAGGGTCCTTCACACTGCACCAGAACCGCACATCACACGAACCGAACAGAGACCTGCTGTCATGACGATCCCAGCCGAACGCGCTCGTCTCGCGCCTCGTAGTCTGACACATCCAGACAGCACCATCAGCGTTTCTCTCTATGGATGGATTAGTACACAAACCCTGATGCGCCGGATTGAAAACCCTCCAATTAAGGGAACGCTCCGGTTGAGGGCTGCGTAAACAGCAGTGTTTACATACGCACGCTGTCTAAAGCAACATTTATGGGATTCACTTACTTTGCTCTTCACCTCCACCACACTCTCCTCGTTTTTCAACGGCGTCCTGTGATGCCGTGACATGTTGGCGGTGTGTATATTCCCACGGGCAGTATCGCACTAGAGTGCCCCTAGATACAGGAGTCAGCAGCCAGAGATCGTGTGCGCAGCATGAGTGAACTGACAGTCGCGATCCGCAGTACTGCTTCACAGGCACGGACTGATTTGTTAGAGCGGTTCGCCCGGTGGTGGGCGGGGCCTGTGGCTTTCAATAACACTGACGTCACCGCTTGAAGGCGTGGTCGTGCGTAATGTCACATGTAAGCCTAGCGTTCCTTTGACTTGACCCCTGAGGGTGGGATATCAAAATTTCTCATGACTCAGTAACCTCGTTGTGTTAGAAGATCATAATAAACAATATCAAATGACGTCATGGCCAATAAAAGAAGGCTCAGCAAAATTTCCATTCAGTGAAAGAGGAAAATTTCAGGTTTGTTTTGTGGTTACTTACTCCCTGCAGGCATTGGATATCAGGAACCTTAGGGGATACTGGGGCTAGTTATTACATTTTGTGAATATTTCTTAAGTTTTTATTCTGAGAAAATTTCTTTATTGGGACATAAAACAAATATTAAACACTTGTCATGATATCGGGATTCAGTCATGGGGCATGTTGTCCCACTATACGGGGTAAGTTGTCACAGTGAAACCTGCCTTTTAACGCACTATGATAAGCTTTAAATGTAGTAAAATAATTAGTAAACAAATAGCAAAAATATATTGTCCAGCACAATTTTCCATATGAAGTAAGACATTTCCTTATATTACTTGCTATAATAATGTCAAAGCTGCTTATTTTTAATTTATATATAAACAGTAATTTGGTAACAAAGATAAACAATAGCTAATTAAAAAAATATTTCCCAAAATAATTTTAATTTATTATTAATAATATTAATTATAACATTAATTGAAATAATTGTCCCGTTGGAAGTTTGCTTAGGCACCCTATATGTCCTTCCCCGCTGCTTTAAAGTGTCTGTCTGTTCTCTCAGCGAATGATTTCATACCAGAATAAATTAATAGTACATTTCCACTTATTTTTCCAAGAAGAGCACACCTTAAGGTTTAGAAAATACTAGAAATGAGAGAACTTTGTACATGTAAGCATTTCTGTGTACTGTCAACAGATTCTAAAACTTGCATAGAGAAACTATTTACACAGAGCCGTTTGTGTACATAAATGTGATATTTGCACACTAGACCCCCCCCCCCATTTTTCCCTTTAGTCTATTTGAGCCGCCGGTCTTAATTAAACCTTCCCTTTCTTGTGTTTCCCTTGTTGTGTGTCCAGTCTCTGCTCCGCACACCCTCTTCACGGGCCTCTCTCCAGCTCAGATGATGATGGAAAGCAGAAGAATGCCAGAATGTGGAGGGAGATGATAATCCTGGTTCCTCATCGCAACGGTCAGTACTTTGATCTATTTTGCATTGGCTCTAGACCCAACAATTTCCTGGAATGTAGCAGAGAAATTAAGTTTGAATCCATGTGTATTGGTGACTCAGCTGACCCATGAGGTATTTGAGGAAAGGGGGTGACAGTCTTCATACAACATTTTGAAACTCTTCTACATTTGATTATTATCAGGGACTTGAAATGCCTGGAGAGTTTTCAAAATATCTGTCTGACACCTGACCAAGTAGGAAAAGTTCTCTCCTCTGGCTCATCCATGTACTCATACTTAAAGTATGTAACCTGTCAAACCAGATGTTTGTTTGATAAGTACCTGCTGAGGCTTAAGGTCTGTGGAGTGACGTTTCACCTGATAAGCAGAAACTCGAGAAGCAGTTTAGAGTAAGTCGTCCTTTCTTAAATGTCTCACTGTAATCGTATATCACCACAGGAAGACGCATATTATGCATTGCAGGAGGACAGAGGTGGAGGTGATGGGAGCTTCAAAATACAGAGAGTCGGGTGGGAAACCTGTGGTTTACTGTTTAAACAGGTGAATGGGTCCGTTATACTCACCCACAGAGTATTAGTTTCTAAAACGGGGTCTATTTAAGTTCGTAGTTGCTAAGGTGATAGATGCTTAAGAATGTGAGCTATTCAAGAGAGGTCTGGGTAGTACAAGCTGATAAGATATGTAATACTCCCACCTCTGCTCTTCATCAGACCTCATATAATCGAGGAAAAAAGGGGTGAAGCTGCACTTGAATTATCAGAAATTGTCATTATGACCTGTTTTTTTTGAGAGAGAGAGAACAGAAATTATGTAGCAGATGATTTACTAATTTTCTGTAATCTGTCAGCGAATGGCTCACAGTTTGCTTCTTGATCTCAAATGAAGCAGGTACCGTCTACAAGAATATAAAGATATGCAGAACAAACCTTTAGAGCCGGATATGACTAGTTGGTTTAGATATGTGACCTTATGGTAATATGAAAAAACAGCCTCAAAACAGAAAAAATCTTATTCAACCTGTCACATGAAATTACATAGTTGTCTCATACCTCAGTCATGTCAGCAGAACGAGCAAACATGCCGATCATACCTGTCTGGAATCACAAGTATTTTTTTTGTTCTCTGACCACGCACTGAATTATACAACTTACATCCCTATTGTACCCTTTTGGTCTACTCGAGAGTGTGTTCAAACTGAATGATCATTTAAATTACAAAGCACAAGTGATGGTGACCCAATTACTATTTTAAATTAAAGAGTCAATGCACGACTGTTTTCAACATTGAAAATATAAGAAATGTTTCTTGAACAGCAAATCAGCTTATCATGTGACACTGAAGACTGGAGTAATGATCCTAAAAATTCAGCTTTTTTGAAAATTGCCAACAAAGGAATAAATTACATTTTAAAATATATTCAAGTATAAATAGATTTTTTTTATATATTATAGTAATATTTCACAATGTTACTGTTTTACTGTATTTTTGATCAAATCAATGTGACTTTGGTATGCATAAGAGACTTCCCGACCCAAACTTTTGAATAGTATTGTAGACGGTGTGACACTGAAAACGTGTGTTAAGTTCTCTGGTCAGAACAAAAGCCACTAACACCTGCTGAAATTGTACAAAATAGACTAAAATGGTCGCAAATGTGACAAAAAATCTATTAAAAAAATATTTAATAATTTTCATTTAAAATGTAATCGGTACCACTTTGTGCATCTCTGTATACAATAAGAGCATGAGAGGCAAATGTCCATTTCATGATGGTTCTGTTAAATGAGTACAAAGATTAAACAGTATTGAATCAGACTCAATCGGTCAGTAATCCGTTCAAAGGTGTTATTAAACTCCAAATGAACTACTAATCATTTTTTGGTTAAGTCTAATGAACCTTAGTTGTAATTAAACATATATTTGAAGTTTTGCTTTATTAAATGTTGTAAAAAAGAGTATAACATAACATTAAATGTGGTCATTGTTTAGACTAGAGGTTTAGAGGTTGAATCAGTTGTCAGAGAAACTTAAAGGGTCATGACCTTCATTCTGATTCTCTGTGCAAGGTGTTTAACATGTTGGAACCACGATCAACACAATATATAGACAGAAATATTCTTAGAAAGCAGATTGACATTGACTGACGTACAATATATATATATATATATATATATATAAAATAATAAAATATACAGTGCTGGATAGATTACATAAAAATTGTAGCCATTACTGATTTCAAATTACATGACAAAAATAGTAATTAGTAACGTAATCCATTACATTGTGCATTGAAGGTAATATAATCTGACTACTTTTGGATTAATTTTGATTATCACATTGATTTTAATAGGATAATCTTGTACCATAATATTGATGTAAAAATATAAAGAGAAAAAAAATTCAATTTTTTATGTTCAACAACATGAAGTGCATTAAATATTACTTCACGTCAGGGTTTCTCAGACTGGGGTTTGTGATGGAACTGCAGTTGTTTGAAGTTTAATGAAAAGTAACTAAATAATAATAATAATAATAATAAAAAAAATGATTTTAAAATAAAAGCAATCAAAATTAAAGACTAGGGCGAATCAATGAATTGTGAATAATTTACTGCCACTGTGAGAAAGTCATGTAATCAATAAAAAAGTAACTGTAGTGTGATTATTAGTGTGATATATATATATATATATATATATATGAGGATATTTGCTTAAAGTGTGCCATTTGAGCATCATTTGTTGTTCTCTCAGTTTAGATTCCCAACACATCATGATGGGAACATGAAGTCTCTCGTGGCGCTCCAGACATGGAAATGACGTAGTAGGTATAGACCAGCTTTCATTAATGTTTGATGAGGAACGAGGCTGGTGATATTTTTAATACAGGGACACTCAGTGCTGCTAAAAATGTTCATGCATCAAAGATACGCTCGGACGTACAGGTTGTGAGGGAAGAGACATGGAATGTTTGTGTGGGTTTTCGAGGTGTGTGCGCATTTATGTGTGAGGAATGCTGCCAGACTAGCTGGTACACTCCACTTTGAGATCTCTACATTCTCCTCGCTCTCCCACATCCCTCAGCAGGTTACCAGACCCAAGCCGCCAGCCGTCAGCCTCTCAGCTGCCTACCCAGCATTCCACAGGCTTTAGCTTAAAGAAAAAAAGAATTCCTGGCATGGTATGATGGCCTCTAGCTTGAGGCTAATGCCTTCTGTGTTGTCACACAACTCATGAACAGGCCAAGCGACAGGGATTCGCTGACTAGTCGTGACATGGCGAACATGCGGATTTGTTGAGGGAAATTTAAGGATGCCCACCTGTGCTTGGCCTGAACATCAAGCTCTTTGCAAGGTGCAATTTACTATATTCCGCTCTACAGTTGTTTTGAATTATTTTTTTGGCTTTCTGGTCAATAAGTCTTTGCCACCTTCCTAGACTGGCATCGTTTAAGTCAGTATGACGGAGGTATGATATATGGCCACTGGCCTCCCATCTGAAATCTGAGAGCTCAAGCTGGAATGTGAGACGTCACCTGGTCGCCATGGTTACGTGTCTGTATCAGCTGCTCTTTGTCCTAGTTTGAGAGGACGGGCTGTTTTGTGTTTTTCTCTGTTGTGAGTGCTTGTAAGCAGGTATGAGAGTGAGTCTGGGGCAGTTTTTGTCTGTTTTGTTTGTGTGTGTGCGATAAAAGATCAGTCAGATGACCTTGAACTTGAAAAAAATGCATTAAAAAAGTTTACTCAGTTCCATATTATTTTACAAAGACAATTGTTCATTCAGGCTGTGGGGGGTTTTTTTTAACTTTTTTTTTTTTTTTTACCCTGGTGACATAAGTATGTTCTGCCACCTAGTGGCCATAATAATTTTATTTACTGCTGAAATGTACTGTCAGCGTCCTGATATGAATGTCCTGTCAGAAAAAAATATATAATCTCAGTTCCTTAAATGTTCTATAACTTTTTAAAAACATTTTAAACAACTTTTTTCATCAAAAGCCACAAAACATTTTTTTTTTCGTGTTAAGCACAAACCTCCCTAAATTATAAATTCTACATTTGTTAAAAATGCTTAAATTTACTTGAAAGGTAAAATTGTGTAGGATGATGCCTGTTTTCAGAGAATATATCTTGATTTTTTTTTACCTTGTTTTAAGGATGCGTGGATATGTTTACTGTAAAACAAGACTAAAATACTGACTTAGAAAATGGCATTACATTGATATATATATATATATATATATATATATACAGAGCTGGGTAGGTTACTTTTAAAATGTATTTCACTACAGATTACAAAATACATGCTTTAAAAAGTAATTTGTAACGTATTTCTTTACATTACTCAAGTTTAGTAACTTAATCTAAATACTTTAGAATACATTGGAATACTAATAAGTGTGGAAAAAACACAAAAAAAGGTGATTGCAAGTTTTTATCTCACAATTCTGACTTTTTCCCTCAGAATTATGAGATATAAACTCGCAATATTGAGAAAAGTCCGTATTATGACATTTAACTTTTCATTCACAATTGCAAGAAAAAAAGTCAGTATTGCAAGTTTATATCTCCCATTTCTGACTTTATAACTTGCAATTGTTAGTTTAAATCTTCTGAGAAAAAGAAGTCAGAATTGTGAAATGCAAACTCACAATTGTGAGGGAAAAAACAAATTGTGAGAAAAAGTTGCAGTGACCTTTTTCACAATTATAAAATGACTCACAAACAACTATCACAAAACATGAAAACAGTCGAAAACATGAAACTAAACTCTGCTTTTTCAGACTGTGAGAGTCAGAGAATCACCAATTGCTGTTTAAATGACATTAAAATTGAAAGTAATCACTTTGGTAATCTAAAATACTTTTCAGATGTAACTGGAATATGATTACCACCCATTTAAAATGTAACTGTAATGAAATACAGTTACTCAAATTTTGTATTTTAAATACGTAACTAAGTTACTTGTATTTCGTTACTCCCCAACCCTGTATATATATATATATATATATATATATATATATATATATGAGGATATTTGCTTAAAGTGTGCCATTTGAGCGTCATTTGTTGTTCTCTCAGTTTAGATTCCCAACACATCATGATGGGAACATGAAGTCTCTCGTGACTTAGAAAATGGCAGTATAACAAATGGCATTACATTGACGGCACCTGCATGTTCTGGAAATAACAGATATAGCTAGTCTAGCTAGTCTGATAAGAAAAGGCTTTTGTAGACTGAGGGAGGGACTCGGTAAACAGCAGCACTTGTTAAACATTCACTGAAGCGTGGAACACGATTCCAATTGGTTCACCAGTTGGTCCAATGCAAATCGTCGGAGAAAAACAGAGAGGAAAACCATTAAAAAATGTTTGTGCCGTCCCTAGTAAATTCAAGATGTGCCTACGCAATATGACGTATATCAAGATCTTACCTACATTTATGGCACATGCAGTTGCATCTGCATGATATTTCATTTATAACAAGTCATTGTGACACTAAAACTAGTTTTGCTTCTGCAACTCAAAGTTGATGTGTTAGTTAGAAGCAGGAAAAATGGGCAATCGTAAGTTTGAGCAAGTTTGACCAGGGCCAAATTGTGATGCTAGACAACTGGGTCAGAGCATCTCTAAAACCGCAGCTCTTGCGGGGTGTTTCCGGTCTGCAGTGGTCCATATCTATCAAAAGTGGCCCAAAGAAGGAACATTGGTGAACCGGCGACACGGTCATGGGCGGCCAAGACTCATTGATGCATGTGGGGAGCGAAGGCTGGCCCGTGTTATCCGATCCAACAGACGAGCTACTATAGATCAAATTGCCCTAGAAGTTAATGCTGGTTCTGATAGAAAGGTGTCAGAATACACAGTGGATTCTGCCTGATCTCCTAAAATACAACTAACTCAGAAGCACTAGCATATGATCGCAAATTGGTGAGAGATTTACAAGCAAATATGATTATTAGTTTAATGGCTGATACGGCACCTTAAATTAATTTTATTATAAGCAGTTGATTACGTATCCTTTTGGTGTTGTTACTAATATTATTGCTTATAAAACAATGTTCTGTCTATTTTATCAGAAGACACTGATCTAACTAATATTATAAAGACTTTTGGTGGAAGTCAAGCTGAGAAACGAAGGCCTGAATCTGATCATCAACAACACTGGTTTGAGCATCCAGGATCCAAAACCAGGAAAAAGATGTTGGAAATGTACAAAACTAATGTTTCAGGATCCCTACTTATCACAGAGGCGAGTATAACGTAAGATAACTATGTAATGTTTTGTCAATATGTAAACAATATTCATATAATATACAGTATAAACATCTGTATAACAAGATATATTCACTTTCACAAATTGTGTAAGATAGAAAAAGTTTTTGATTGTTTTTGTAAGAAGTCTGTTATTCTCACCAAGGCTGCATTTATTTTATATAAATACAGTAAAAATGGTAATATTCTGAAGCAATATTTTTGTAGATACCATTATAAATTTATTTCAGGATTCTTTTACGAATATAAAGTTTAAAAATAAAGCATTGTATTTGAAATAGACATTATAAATGTCTTTACTGTAATTTTTGGTCAATTTATTGTGTATTTGCTGAATAAAAGTATTAATTCCTTTCAAATAAAGCTTAAATTTTACTAGCCCTAAACTTTTTAAAAGGTAGTTTATTTTAAAATTATAAGAGAATATTTTTTTTCTCACTCCATTATTAATTTTCTTAAATTGTTTTAAAGATAAAGCACATTTTTTTGTTAAATTCATGCTTAAAATAAGAATAATGAAGATATACATATATATATATATATATATAAAATTAACTTTTAATTCATCTCGTTTTAAGGATGTTTATATATTTTGAAGGTGACTAGCATAACAAGTCTCGAAGAAAAACCGTCGATTGGCAAAACTGATTACTCAACTCACGTGTGGTTCGCATGAGCAGCTTTTGCAGTTTAACATGTATTTCCACATCTGTTTGAGGACATGTTTGTGGTAAATTCTAGAGAACAACTTCATCCTGAAATTGAAACTGGATGAGTTTGAATCAAAAATTTTGAAAAGCGTTCTTGAATTCATTCATTCTTATGAAATAAAGTATAATTTAATAACAATATAGCATCTAAAACTATATTTATCTGAGTGAAAGTACTTTGTTGTTGGCCATAAATTACAGTAAAACTTGAATGAGAGAAAATCAGATAGTCAATAGCCATTTAAATTAATCAATGAGAACAGAATGACAATGAGACACTGATGACATCTGAAGTGTTAGCTCAGTTTAACGTGAGTTAATCAATGAATGCCTGAAAATGTTTTCTCAATGTCCAGGAAGAAGAAGGCTGGGAGGGACTAAAAAGCAAAAGCAGTGATACGCTGTAAATATTTATTACTCCATAGTCAAATCCAATCACTCATGTACACTAACATACATGTACAATCCTTCCATTGTAGACTGAGTGCAGGTTGCAGACGAGCCTCTGACTGATAATGGCATCTAGAATGTGTGACAGTGTTCTGGTTACCGGATCAAACCGTGGAATTGGACTTGAGTTGGTTCACCAGTTGGTTAATTCACCTTCATCTCCACTTCAGATCTTTGCTGGTTGTAGAGACCCAAATGGACCAAGAGCACAGGTAAGATGCCCTGAGAACTCTACAAAAACAGGTTCAATTGGTTTACCTGAGTTAGTTCATTAGGTATGTTCATTTTTGTTCATTATTGTTAATTCATGTTTGTTTATAATATATAAACTAATTTTAGTTACACTCATTTATAAAGTTAAACTTAATTATATTATATAATTTGCTTAATTCATATCATTTTAATTCTATACAACTTGAAACGTTAGATTCATTTAGATTATTAAGTGAATGTACTGTTCATGATGATGCCAAATGCTAATGTTAACAAATTGAACCTTAGTTGAAAATTGTTGCTAAAACCGTAAAAAACTAGATGTCGAGATTTTCCTTTAATTAATGCCATTCATCAAGTTTTTGTTTTGAGTGATTAAATTCAGTCAGTGCCAGTGTCCTATGTGCTATATTTAAAACATCTTCACAATATTTGCTGAACTTTGTACTACAAAGACATTGTGGCACTGAAACGAGTTGGGCAACTCTGCTGTTCCTATGCAGCACATATACGGTGAATTGTGACATATAACGTGTGATGTGTCATTTTATGAAGATGTGTATTCCTGGAAGTCCCTGAGAAGCACATATATCTTGTCTTTCAGGAACTCCAGGAACTAGCTCAGAAGCACCAGGATGTGATCACGGTTGTCCAACTGGGTAAGAGATTCATAATAAAATAATGGACATTGCTGTAATTTCATGGTTGATTCATGATTCTGTTCATTAGGGCAGTCATTGTCTCATAGTAAGCTAATATAATGTTGTTCTACCTAATTTTTCAAAAGACACTGATAGTGTAGCTAGTATCGTAGAGGCCTCAAAACTGGTGGAAGCCAAGCTGAATGGCAGAGGCCTGAATCTGATCATCAACAATGCCGGTGTGAACATCCCAGGATCTCTAGCAGAAACAGGAAAACAGGAGATGGTGGACGTGTTCACGACTAATGTTGTAGGACCCATGCTCATCGCAAAAGTGGGTGAACCTTCAGCACGGCAACAAATGACTTTCTTATTTATTATTTTTTTTCTTGTTTTTCATCACAAATGTCTAAAAATACATATATAAAGATATGTTTACTTGAGAAGGAAAATTATTTAAGATAAAATTGATCAAAATCAAGTGAACTCAAAACAAGAAAAATGTCTGTTTCCCTTTGAATTAAGTTTTTTTTTTTTTTTTTAATACCAAACTTTTTCTTGTATTGAGCATAAAATCTCTTGATTTTGATCATTTGTTCAGCAAAATACACTTGGGCCCTATTTTAATAATCCAAGCAATTAACAATTATGCAAATTTGTTACATTGTTACGCAAGGAAATGAGCATTCGTTCTTTCATTTAGTAGACAAAACTTTGTTGTGCACCTTGATCTTTAAAACTTTGCATATCTTTTAAATTCACAAACAGATATATCACACTGAATGAAAGATAATATTTGAAAAGGCATAATAGACCCACTTTAAGAATGCTTGGATATTTGTACAGGAAAACAAGACAAAATACTGAGTAAGAAAACAATGTTTTGTTGTGAAGTCTTTGTATAATTATGGTATAACACTTTCGTTTAACGGTAAATGACATAAATTCTTTTTCAGAATTTCCATCCGCTCCTGTGCAAGGCTGCAGCTCAGTTTCCTCATCAGACAAGCAAGTCTTGCAGTAAGTCGGCTATCGTCAATGTCTCCACACTGCTGTCATCCATCACCAGATGCCCTGAGAATTTCACCATGTCTCCAATGTACCCCTATCGGGTCAGCAAGGTGCGGTGCTTCTTAAGGCTATCTATCTATAGTCAACAAAACGTGAACGTCTTCTCAAGTAATGTTTATCACACACTTTATTTTACACTTAAATCACTATTAAAACTACTACGTCGTGACTGTTTCTTTGCTTCAGGCTGCACTGAACATGTTAACTTGCTGCTTGGCAGAAGATTTTAAAAAAGATGGCATTCTAGTTATGGCACTCCATCCAGGATGGGTCCAGACAGAAATGGGAGGCCCACAGGTAATAGTTTCCAAATGTGTTTTTATATTCATTACAGTGGTTTACTTTCTTTGGCATCCTCACATTTGTCATTTTTGTCGTGGCACCCTCAGGCACCCCTGATGACAGCTGAAAGCGTCAGCGGTATGATGAAAGTCATCACAAGCCTCACCGAGAAAGACAGTGGAACTCTTTTAGATTGGGAGGGCAAAAACATCCCCTGGTGATTGCACAACTCATCTTGCGTGTGTCGTTTGCACATCTTAAGTTTGACATGTACTTCCACATCTTTGTCTGTCTGCGGTTTGTCTAATATATTTTTTTCTGCTGCACTTCTTGTGTAAGACATGAGTTGTTACTCAAATGACTCTATATTTGCACTGATATATTCTTTAATTGGAAATTTTCACACTATTATCACACTATTTATACTACAAAATGTAGTAGAATAGTGCATAAATGTGGAATTTGGGATGCACCAATGGCATTATTTGATCATTCACAAAGTTTGAAATACTGCAATGAAAAATATGGAGTCATCTCAGTGTAACGCATGCGAGGAAGATCTAATAAAAACAGCTTTTTGTGTCTTGAAGTTTTTCCTATAACTGATATTTGTGTTACAGACTTTCCCAATTCAGTATCAGCGATTTTAGTAAGATTAGCGGTGAGACAATGGGGGAATGAATATGTAAAAAAAGGAAGATGGGGAAAAGTTAAAAGACAGAACCAAAAGTGACAAAGCCAACCACAACATGCCCTTCTTCAACTGAAACTTACAGTAAGGACAATAAAGTTATGTACAATAACAAAGAAATCATGAGCTGTAAGAGCCACTCATTGCCATGATCTGATAATTAGTGAATATTTGGTAAGTATTTACATTACAGTCAATCATTCAAAAATGCATGGGTGCAGTGCGCCCTCTAGTGCTGAACGAGTATACCCAGTGGTTTTCAACCTTTTCACCCCAAGTCCCCTCTTTGTCCAAGACAATATTTGAAGGCCCTACTATTTCAGATGATATGCACTTTGTTACTTTAGTTGTATTATATATTTGTTGATGTTAATTTTGTACATCTTTGTTTTTAGTTTGTTTAGAAAATCAAAAGGAAATGATACTCTACATGAAGAAGTCTATATTAATAGTGTTTTAATTATATTTATTGAAATCTATCTCCGCAAGGACATTCTCACAAAAGCGATATCTAACTTTTGAGTCCAAGTCCAGTTACGCTAATGTGTGGTTTCTTTAGCAGTTTTTTTTGTATGTTTGTTTCAAAATACCTTTTATATATTTTTTTATACATTTTAGTTTAATGAAAAAAGTCTCAATGGCAGATTTTATTGTGACAATTTACCCCAAAATTAAGGAATGAAGTGTCATGAAAAAAGTGAGATTACCCCTTGACGTTACATAAGTAATGTCTTGAATTTTTTTTTTACATTTTATATTGGCAAAACTGTAAGCTAAGAACAAATAAAATTACATCAATAATAGATTATTATTAAGACTTTTATTCAGTTTAAACTCGGTTCTAAGATAACTAAGTTTACTCTTATCGGTAGGCTGTGATTGACACTAATGGCATTTGTTTAAAGAAAACCCAATCAATCAGTCTGACAAAAGAATCAATCATTCGAGGTTCCAGGTTTCGATTGGCTTGGCAGTGAGTGTGGAGATTCATTGACATGTCTGGCTGTTGTTAGTTGAGGAGAGAACTGACTGACTGATGATTTTTCATTAACTTTCAGCTGCCTCATGACTTTACTCCTCTGTTCCTGTAAAAACAAGGACAGGAGGGTTTATTTTTTTTCTCTCGGCTTTGAAAGTAAAAGAGGTGGGCATAAGCAAACGCCTCAGGACAGCGCGAGTACACGCTTCACGCGCTGCTCGTTTAGATTAAACACAACTTTAACTTGTTTACGTCACGTTGACGAAATTCCATACATTTCTCCAGTCGCTCGGACAGTAGTCTACTCCTCAGGTAGGAAACCTGGGATCAATACAGCATGTTTGTTTTAAGGGAATTTTTTTTTTTTTAAATAATTAAGGTATGTTTTGGGTAACATTTTAAAGTAACATCTTAATTTTTTTTAAATAATTTCTATTTGTAAATCGCGAGGCAGCTGTGGGACTTCATTTCCCATCGTTAATCATTTGTCTGTTGAAGAGGATGTTTGTGCCAGTCTGGGATATTCCCGATATTCATACCGCACGCCCAAATCCAAGCAGATGTTGACATGGAAACCGAGAGTTTGTTGGATTCTAGTTATGAGGGTCCTGCTTGTGATGGGACATTGAAAATGGGACCTGCTTGGGCCTTGACTATGATGACTGTAGGATTGTTTTATGTTGTTTATGTGAAATAATGAACTTCTTAATGGGGTAACCACTAGAAAACTGGCCATTTCAACCTTTCAACATTGCACTATTCTGTAAATAAATCAACCAGAATGGTTTATCATCAACTATGGGCACTTTGACCCTCTCTTAAAACACTTTTCACACTATATTTAATTATAATATAATTTCTGTTCAAACAATAAACAAATGAGATGATGGACATGACATTTGTCACATTCTGTGATTAATTACTCATGAAGTTCAAAACTCTTCATCTACACAACACAAATGAAGACCATTTGAAGTAATCCATGTGACTCCAGTGGTTTAACCTCAATTTTGTGAAACGACACGAGTGCTTTGTTTGCGCAAAAAAATCCTAATAGTTTACCACTTTATTTATAAAATATTAAACTCCAGCGCATGTTCACGTAACAATGTCTGCTCTCGTGTCAACACAAAACGCATGCCTCGTGATGCTCTCGTGAACGCGATTAATATTTAGAAAATAAAGCGGTAAATTATTGTTGTTTTTAGCACAAACGAAGTGCTTGCATCGCCTCATAAAATTGAGATTAAACCACTGGAGTCACGTGGATTACTTTTAGGAAGTCTTTATTACCTTTTTGGGGCTTGAAAGTGGTTACGCAGGCTGTCAGAAAGCTCATTAAAAAGATCTTCATTTTGTTTCGAAGATGAGTGAAAGTCTTGAGGGTGAGTAATCAATGATATCATTTTCATTTTTGAGCGAACTAACCCTTTAAATATTTTTTTGGAATAAACGTCTGACTCCTTTGTCTAGCTAATAAGACTAACTTCATATCTATCAATTTATTTATTCTAATTAAATACTCATAAGTAAATATTTTCACACTTCTTGCAAAATTGGACTAAATTACAGCTTGAAATGACAGACAAAAAAAAATATATTTGTAATCAAGTACAATACCCTCTGAAAAAAAAATGGAGTAGAACAGTTGTTTTGGAATAATTTATTTTCAAAAATCATTTTCACACAATAAATATTCAAATGGTTTGTTTAATTTTTATATAACAATCATTCATAACTTTATTTTCATAGATTATTCGTAAGATTATTTAATAGAAATAGCCTTTTGATGAAAATAAAATAATAAAACCTGTACATAAAAAGCATTTTAAAAGGCATGGTAAAATGTTTCACGTATTGCATAGCCTCCGTGAGTGTTTAGTACCTTGACAGAATGTGAAATAGCTGCAGCTGAAGTGCCATGTTACACTCTTATCACTTATGAAAGATTTTACACAGAAATGAACATTCCAGAACAAGTTACCGCCGCCTCCTGACGGCTTTCACATGTTTTATTCTGTTTTGCCTCAGATTTTCTTTTAGGGATTGATGATTGCTTTTAGTTGACTCCATTTATAGAATGGATTGTTAACAATTAACTAGAACAACTATTTACTGAAATCTAAAATGTAGTCATTAACAATGTCAACAAAAGCTCAACCCTCTGACTCGGACAGAATTCGATGATTTTGATTGGTTTTCTCAATGGGCTGCTTATACAAAATCACAGTGAATAGTGAAACTCAAGTACATTTACATGCAGGGTAATACATGTATTGAAGTCTCTGTTCAAAAGTATTAACTCAACAAATTACCGCAAATACGTTGATTTTGTTTAATGTGATACAGTTTTTTCTCTCTGTTGATCAAGCAAACCAGAAGGAAGCGTTTTGGCCCTGGGGATGAGCTCTCTATGTCAGCTACACACATATTCATTCACTATATATATCTATACACACACACACACACTCACAAGAGCTATTTTCCATGCCTTGATGTTGTGGGAAGCACCTTGTTAAATTTGTCAATTCTGCAATTTATGACTTACTACATTAAACTATGTGTCCTTCATTTACTGTAGAGCCGTGTGCTCGTGTTGCGTGTTAGTGTTTTTGGCAGCTGTCCTCGCAGGCTTTATCTTTGACCTCAGTCTAGTAGTGGTCAGCACAAAACAAACAGCCGTGAGAGGGGAAAAAAACAGAGGTTTGACACATAACATGTAGACACATGGCTTGAGCCATGTTTTGCTCTCTGAAACTGAAGTAGAGTTATTTTTTTCTTCTTTCAGTTTGTTTTTCTCACGGTTTATAGTTTCCTGCACTGTCTCTATCGACTGAGTCACACGTCTGGTCTCTGCTTTCTTTTTATCTCTATTACAGTCCCACAAATTCCATTGATTTACCCTTTAAAGCAGTTGTTCACGCATGATTTGGTTTTATGTTGTAAGCTTTTAAAGAATTTGTATGCAGTTTTTTTCTATGCAGTGGTAGACAGCAAAATATCTTAAAACCACCATAAAGAAGATAACTCTTCTGAATGCACATCAAAGTGTGTACAAATAGAAAAATAAAACAAAATTTTAAACTTAAAGTGCCCCTATTATACTATTTTAAACGTTCCTAATTTGTTTTGGAGGTCTCCTAGGTTTACATGCATCCAAGATCCAAAAAACACAAATTTTATGATAATATTGCACATCCCCTCTTTTCTCACAGTGTCTGAAATGGTTCGATGAAGGATTCAGTCTCTGTCTAAAAGCTTCCTCTGCTCTCATTGGCCACATGGCCCAATCTGTCGTGATTGGTCTACCATTTACAGCGCATGTCGGAAACAAAACACCCATTAATATATCTGAATTTCAGCTCCAGAGCTTCCTCCGCATTTGTATAAATAGTGATATGAACAATAACATGGCATCAGTTTTATCGTATCAATTCCAGCGCATGTTCTCATCCTTTTGAAGTGAATGCGAAGTGGATTTGCTGCGCAGAAAACAGTGTCTTCTCAACATGCCGACAACAGATAAAACTGTTTGAGGGCCTGTCAAAGTACTAAGTAGACGTCGTTCGCGGGTGCCCAATGTGGCAAGCAGGGCGGAGCCGCTGTGGGGAATTCAAGTGCGATCTAGCATGGATAGAGCAAAGTCTGCTGACATGGACGCTTGAGGCAGTGGGCTGGATGACTTGCTGGACGAGCTCACTGCCAACCGCCTACATTCTGGAGGGCCGGTTGCCGTCTTTGAGGGGACGGAGGAGTCACCGCTGTTCGTCGGAGGCTTAGAGCCTACTGCTTGTTTGTTATTATTGTGAGCGACAGGTTGTCCCACCCTCGTGCCAAAAAACACGTCGTCACATACATCCGTAATAGAGTGGTGCAGTGATGACTTTTTTTTTTTTTTTTGTAGGCCAAAAGTTAGCATTTTAGCACTTTCGGTTCCATCATCCTGAAGTCAGAGGGTTTTTTGAATGGGTTTTTTGTTAAATGCTTGAAACAAGCATTGTGGTGAACACAAGTTCAAGATATTTTCACATTTTATTCTTTGATGTAAAATACATTAAGTAAATACCCTTGTGATTTTTTTTAAAGCTTTTACTCATCTTTTAAAGGACTGTTGCTAACAGGTGGCTAAAGGGGACTATAGAGGTTGTCAGGGACATTAAACATCATCAGCCGAACGTAACTCATCTACTCGCTATTTGGCTTTCACAGCCTCGTTGTGTTTGTAATCGAATGCTTGCAAGTTATCGACCCTCAAACTTTCAGGGAAAATGTTTGTAAACAAAGACTGAATGTGTGTGTCTGAAATGCCGTAGTGTCTGAGTAGCTACTACATTGCGACCATTAAAAGAGTATGTTCCATTTACTATGAATGTAATCCGGATGTACTACATCCACCATGTCACATGGCCTACCAGCGTCAGGTGCGTCGCTTCACCTCCATTCATAAATCCTCTTCCGTGGCCTCATGGGATATTAAAGTGTCCATCGAATGCGCACTTCAGAATCTTGCAGAAAGTAGTAGGTCATCCGGGGCCTTTGCGCCCACTGTTTTTTGAATAATGTGAATTCGGACGTACTTACTCTTTTGGCATACTTTTCGCATACTTTATAGTAGGGAAGTATTCGATTTCAGACGCAGCAAATAAGTTGTTGGAAGCTTGTTTCTGCGGTGATCGTTGAAGTCATGTGACCATGGTGTAGATCATTTATAGCCCATGGTTGCATCCTTCGAAGTCTGATTGCGTCCGACAAAGGCTGTGCCGATTCAAAGGCTCCTTCAAATTTGGCCTCCAAATTCCCGTGAAATGGCGAAGACAACTAATGGATCCTTCGCGGCCTTGCCTACCCCAGAATTCACCAGTGACGACAGGATTTTCGTTTTAAATTTCCGAATTACACTTTTTAATGTAATTATCGGGTTTCAACTTACTCAAATATCTAATTATACAAATATAAAAATAAACAAAAACCGTTAAATCGGTTAAAATATTGACATATCTTGCTGAGATGCAATTATATGTAGTTTATACTCTTTATTATGTGTAGAAATTGACCATGGTGAACATATTTACCCTCTTATGTTTTTAGACAGTTCACTCAGTCCAGTACAGACAACGCTCGTTCCGACAGAATTGCAGAATTGGAACGAATTGGAACGTAGCTTACGTTTACCTTTTGACTTCTGCCGATTATATTTATTCTTGAAAATTCATAGTTCATTTGTGAAGACTGTCACGATGTACAAAACATGTTAGAATCGAAAGCTTTTGTTAGTGATAGACCTTATTTTCTGCAATAATCCAAAAGCCAGGAAAGTTTGCAGGAAAGGAAAGTTTGCAGGAAAGTCCCCATTGTGTGGGTGAGATAGAGAGATGGCTATCGATGGTTATAGAAGGAAGAGTTTATTGGTACAGATGTGGAGGGTGACAGATTGAGGTGGTGAGGTCACATCAGCCTGTGATGTGCTTCTTCCTTCCACATAAACTGCCAAACACACTCTCAAAAGCGTTATGAAACACATTACAAACTTAAATGTTGTTCATTCAGGTATCAAGAGACTTTATAATCAAAAGAAAAGTTGTACATTAACAATTAACCTGTAAATCATGCAGCTATTAACCAAGACATCATTTGGTCGAAAGATTCCATACAAACTCAAAATCTTGGATGTCACAAAGTACTAAGGATTCATTTAATCAAAGCAAGCCTTGCCAGTCTAAACATATAGAGGTTATCTACAGTGTTGGGGATTTTGCCCTCCACCTTTTCCAAGAAGGACTTGATGAATTTACCACTACGGGAATGGAAAGTAGTTTCTCTGGGATAAAAATATCCCTTGGCATTGTTTGTTTTTGCCACTAGTTGTTTCATAGGAGACATATGAAACAGACTAGCGCTTTGAGTGAAATGCGCAGTACAATGACAGGAAACGTTTGGTCATTTTTCCCTCTGCCCTGCTCTGTTTATTGATGTCTGTGTTGGCCTTACACTTCCTGATAAAAGGACAGTTTGGACAATCATAAATGCTGCAGCTTGATTCCATTTCAATGTGATATTCAAAGTGCCCATATACTAGCTGTTGATAATGTAATCACTATTTGACCAGTTACAGGAGTTAGGAGGTTTTTAAATAAAATTGGATAAATTCAATTTTTTTTTAATACTTACACTGCTGTTCAAAAGTTGGGGTTGGTAAGAGTAAGATTTTTTTTCTCCAAGAAATGAATACTTTTATATAGCAAGGATGCATTAAATTGATCAAAACTGAGTAATTTAAAATACAAGCTGCTCTTTTTAATATTCTATTCATCAAAAAATACTATAAAAATATATTACAGTTACAAGCTGCACAATCAAAGTTGATGATAATGAGAATCTGAAGGATCATGTGACACTGAAGACTGGAGTGATGATGCTGAAAAATCAGCTTTACATTACAGGAATAAATTACATTTGAAAATGAATTCAAATAGAAAACAGCTATTTTAAATTGTAATAATATTTCACAATATTACTGTTTTTACAGTATTTTTTATCAAATAATTGCTGCCTTGTTGAGCATAAGAGACTTCTTTCAAAGACATTAAAAGAAATCTCAACTTTTGAGTGGTGGTGTAGCATGCAGTATACAGTGTATACTGTGTAGTGTGAGCTCTTTGTTGTATGCTAGCTATTTGTAAGTATGTTCCAATGGAACACAGACAGATGTTTCCAGTCTCTCTTTGTACAGGGTTTAGGGATCATGATAGTGCCAGGCAGTGCTTTCCTTTGAGCATGTCATGCTGCATACACTGCTTATATTGTCCAGTGGAGGGCAGAGTTGGATCAGGATTCTTAGATCTGCTTAGTGTAGCTACTGCTGTAGGAAGGGATCATGATCCTCATTTTTTGTCATTTAGTCCTTTTTTTGGTCCAATTTTCCGTTCTTCTAAACTAAATAAACTTGTAAAACATTCATTGCACAGGACAGTTTGTCCTGCTTTCACTTTTACTAGTGTGAAAAACAGAGAATTTAGGAACAGTTTTTATTAATTCGACCAGTAGGGCTCAGAGGCAGATGAAAGCAATTAGCATGTCATGTGGGGTCCAAGAAAAGCTCAGCTGTTTACATGTGTGATGTAAGTGGAAAGAGAAACAATTAGGACAAAAAGCACCTTTAGTAAATGAAAACAACTACAACAACACAACACCTGCCAACACAACTGATCACAATGGAGGCTTTGTGGAAGCAAGTGAGACACTCTATTGTGGGAAGAGAAAGATAACATTCACCCCTGCCTGCAGGGAAACCTCTCTCTCTTTTACCATCCCTCGTTCTCTCTCTCTCTCGTGCTGTAAAATGGTATACCACGTAATTGACACATGTACAAAATATAAAAATAAATAAAAAGATCCTCACCACCTCAGTATGACACTTTTACATTACATTACTTGCATTACTATTTACTTGATCCATGTTTTACTATAGGCCTATTGCTGTCGGCACTGGGAATGTTGTGGCAGGATATTGTCAGAGCAGTATTATTTATTAACCAAAGTAAAGACTTTCACAGTCTGATAAAATACCAGATTTACAATTCGACATATAAAAGCCAGGTGAAGCTGTCTGTTAGATGTATACTCTTTAACAAAGTGCAGAGATGCTGCGTCTATCATTTGCTTCAGCAGCTTCCTTCCATACATGGCGATCAGTGCAGCCAGCGAAATGACAAACAGGCTTTTTAGGGCATTTACAGTTCAGAGTGAACAGGAAACACCACAGCACTAGGAAATGGTCCCAGAATAAGGAAAAAAAAATACAAATGCATTCTTTGTGTAGCCTTCCTTGTTTACTGTTGTTGACAAGGCAGAAATGCATTATTTGGAGCAATTTTAGTTCCTGGCTCATGGGACACTCGTCATGCGACTCCTGAAAAGAGGAAAGAGGGTGAAAAGAGGAAAATATCTCTTCACCTGATGGCTGCAGGAAAGAAATAATTGTCTTAAAGCTTCAAACAGACTGCGTTCTTGCATTTAAAAACGCGAGATGCAACAGCAACATTTTTAAAATCACTTATTTTAACTTGCTTTAAAAATGTGATGTACAGATGAGCAGAGGAAAGCAAAAACACAATTGTTAAAGCTGGTCCAAGTTTTGTGGCATTTAAAAATTATTTGAAAATGTTATTTTCCATAAAGCAGCTAAAAAAGGAATGCATTAAAACTCTCTAAATTACATGCTTCATTTACAAACTTCATTTGTTATAATTAGATTTTATATATTTTTATATAATATTTGTAATTATTTTGTATGTATATATATATATATATATATGTATATATATGTATGTATATATATATATATATATATATATATATATATATATATATACATACACACTGACATGCTGCTGTGAGCAAGTAAGACATGGTGCTGCTGTGTAATATAGCATACATGAATTACCTGTAACAGATCTATACAGGTGGAGCTGGGGGAGGTGGAGGCCTATCTGCCATTGGTTGAGGATAGTACCACCTCATAATCGATATCATTGCATAATGGATAGTGCCATCTCAAACTGATATCATTGGTTGAGCCAGTGTTTTTGTGTGACTGAATAACTGCTCTTGCTATTTCTAAAAGTACACTATTATGAATACAGCCAGCTGGTCAGGACTGTCAAAATAATATATTTTTATAGCGTTACAAATTTTAATTGCATAACATCCCCGAAAGGAATTGGGACATTTCTGGGCAAGTCACACTTAAAAATGTCTAATGAACTGCATTGAATAGCAGTTAATAGCATTCAATATCAAACAAAGCGACATCTACAAAAAAATGATTCTAGAGCGCTTATCTCAGAACTAACTTCACGACTCATTTTATTTTGTTATATTATTTAAACATATTCATACATTTTTAATAGAGACTTAAGTGTCCGGATAGCTTCTGCGGTCTCTGTAGATTAAATTTGGAATAGTAGAAAGTATTTTAACATCAATTTCTTTTTTGCACACTTCAGCATTAATTTGCACCAGGGAAGAGTTGAAGCCACCTGATTTAAATTTTTAAACTGAATATACTGAGGATCTTTCTTGTGCTTCATTCTCTCCCTCTCTCGTTTTCTTTTTCTCTTTCTTACTCTTCAGAATGAATCGGACCAAGTGGGTCAGCTTACGCGAAAAGAAACAATGTGTATGAGCTCATTGCCAGCCATGTTCTTGCATCCCCAATGCGGGCTTTGCTTTCACTCATCACTTTCTCTTTCACTTCTGCCTTCACTTCTCCCTATCCGCCCCCTCTCCCTCTCTCTTTCATTGCAATCACTTTTCTCAGGATAACAGACACTCAGCAGACTTTCATTGCTATCAATAGGAGCATTAAAATGAGCTCTGAGTGAGAAACCTTTTGTTGGAATTTAATTACCGGGCCTGGATCTGGACCACGCTCCATAAGCTCTCGTTTGGGACATTGGCTGAACTCCACACACCCACCACCGGACAATATTTGTGGCCAGTTCTGGGCAGAAATTTCCTTGTGAAAACCGAACTGTGGCTGACAGGGTACAAAAATTTAACTACATCTATCAGGAGAGGACATAAACTCACTTAGAGACTGGAAAGCAGTGATTTTTAGTCTCTAAGTGAGTTTACGTGCTCACTACACCCTCACAGGTCGGGTCACACGAGATGCCATCACTCACACTTCCTCTCTTCCTGCTGAGAAGCATGCCCAGGGGAAGGGACCAATCTGCATATTATTATGACCCGGTCGGCAGGGTCCCACCCTGCTTTAATCTAAGAGGAATTTAGTCTGGAAAGACTGATTAACTGGGCTGAAGGGTCAAAGATTCACCCCCTGGGTCTTGTGTCCTGCCTGAAGGTCTCAAGTGTGGTGGGGGTTGGTCATTTAGAGAGACATTTATAGAGTACAGCCTGAAATAAACTGCCCATAACAGTGGCTCGGTGTAAAATGACTGACTGTTACAACTGATCTTCCTTATATTATTAATTATCAAAGGAGTTACATCATATAATTGTATTAAATGAGGTCAACACAAAAGATAAAAGAAGTCTCATACTCACCAGAGCGGCTACATTTTAAATAACATTTATTTCATTACTATTTGTGATGACAGCTGAATTTTCAGCATCATTACTCCAGTCTTCAGTGTCACATGACCCATCAGAAATCATTCTAATATACTGATTTGATGCTCAAGAAACATTTCTTCTTATTATAATGTATTATTATTGTCATTTATATTATTGATTGTATGCAATTTTTAATAAATGTTATTATTTTTATTATCAATGTTGAATTGGAAATGCAATGTTGAATTTGATGAACTGGAAATGAAAAAGAACAGCATTCCTTGCTAAATAAATGTATTAACTTCTGTCTTGCCTCTTTATTATTTATTTATTTTTAATTAATTCATTTATTTTAATACTTTAAAAAAAAATCTTACTTATCTCAAACTCCATTGAAACAGTTTCCGCAAAAATATTAAGCAACAATAATTGGTTTCAACATTGATTATAATAAGATTTTTTCTTGAGCACCAAATCAGCATATTAAATCATTTAATAAATTACTCTTTAAAATTAAAGTAAAATAAAAAACAGTTTTATTATTTATTTATTTTTTACAATATAACTTTATTTAATTTTTTTTTTATCTCAATTACTTTTTCTATTTTTATCTTAATTATTCCAAACTTTTGACCGGTAGTGTATAGTGGTAGTAAAAAATGTTTGAGCACAGAACTGTCATAATTTAGGTTCATATGATTGTTTATTTTACTTTCCATTTAGAAGTAAATGAAATTAAATATGAAATAAATAAGAAAACAACTATCCAGAATAAACCATTATTTGCAGCTTAGGTTAAATAAATAACTTTTTGGTTTGTTTCATTTTGACATTTGATATTTACAGTACGTTATCATGGTACATGAATAAGTAAGTCCACTTCTTATGTCTTAAGTGTTCTTTATTAGAATTGTCTTAACGACTAGCTGTACTACAGCGGCACATTCATGTTTTGCCTTGACTAAAGTAGCATTATTTTCAAAGATGAATAGCTAGCTAGGCCCTAGAGAATAGACTACCCATTATGCCACTTTAGTTCTTACTTTAGCCCATGTAAATGTGTACTGAGCGTACAGTACTCCAGCCCCAAAATGAAGGCTTTGGAGATGCCTGACTCAATTAGACCTTCTCATGCCTCAGGGTATGATTTTATCTGAGATTTCCTTCAGCAATCAAACCTATATATGTACTTTATGGACTTGCTAGCATGAAGTGCGATATGTTGGCATGCTTATTATGTGTGATTCGTGTGTGCATGTTATGAAATGCCAGAGTAGCAGATGGAGTGAACAGGTGGTATGTAATGTGTGTGGGTTAGTACGCGTTTCTCTTTCTTTTGTGTGGGTCAGCATGTTATGGTGGGTGAGTGGGTGGGCTTTCTATAAGGGTAGCTGACAAATGCTAAAAAGCTTCCTGAGATGGCTAAATGGAAAACTCTCTGCCCTTCGCTCTGACTCCCGAGAACTGTTCAGAAATGACTTGTATTTTACTTCTGAACGGTGAAAATGTGGACTGAGAAAATATTAGAGAAATGGAGCTTGGAAAGAAAGGAGTGGCTTCCAGAGCTGTGATATATAGTAAATAGACAAATAAACACTATATCAGACATTCTAAAGCTTTTTTTGCTCCTTGTTTTTTTTTTTTTTTTTTTTTACAATTTACGCATACCTTTCATATGCTTGATTGCTTTTTATACCCTTTTAGAAGCCTTTCTTTTTCTGAAACAAATGCTTTCAGTTCTTAATCCCAAAAAACCACCTGTCGTACATGCCCGCCATAGAAGAAAATACATGAGAAACGAAGGACCGGGGATGCAGAGAAATGGAAAGAGGGACTTGACCTGTTTATTAATACATTCATGGCCACTTTTGACACGTCTTTGCTTCAAAAAAGACACATGTTTCGCATTATAATTCAAGGTCAGGCTTCTTTATGTAGTAAAAAAAATTGAACTCACAAGCCAATAAAAAACCAAGCGAGGACAAGAAAGAGAGGGAGGAAGATGATCAAACATTGCCCCCTTTTTAAACTGTGGACATTCCCACAGGGAGTCTGAGACGCAGGTTGCACGCACTGGGGTTCAGGGGTCAATGAGCATGAAGATGGGGCAGGGAGGGGGCTTTGTGTGATTGACAGCCAGACAGCAGCAACTCTGGGCTCCTTTGACCCTAGAACACAAGTAAAAAGTAGAACAAAAACATCAGATATTTATTCATTTACACCAGTCTAGTAGCAGCATCCATTAACCCTGAAATATGAAATAATAGTTAGAAAAATCTAATTTTTGAAATAAAACGAGTTTATTGAACCTTTAGACCAGAGTATCCGAAAACGTAGGCCCTATCAGGCAAAGACTTTGCAGGCAGCGTTTGCGCACAAAGGTACCTCACGAAATGGATTTTGGACAGACTTCTGAGGCAGCACAACGGTTCAATGATCTACAGCAAAATAACGCAAACTAAGCGAATATTTAATTTCTACAATAGAAATTTCTCGCAAGAAATGACATCAAAAGTGGAAAACAATGGTCAAAGACTTACATTTACACACAAACTGACCACCAACCGCAACTTTCAGACGGCATCTTTTCTAGCTCAACTGTCACAGAATGGAAAGCACAAGATTATGGGATATCAAAGGCAGCGAAGGATACATATGCTGCCTTCAAAAAATCAATCAGATGAAGGTATCTCAGGACACAGGAAGTGAAGCTAACTTTGGATTCAGACGTGCCATGATGCCTTCCTACCTTGGAATGCGTCCTCCAAAGGCAGCATTCTTCAGTTTTCGGATGCAGCCCAGATCTGCTCCTGGAGGGCCACTGTCCTGTAGAGTTTAGCTCCAACCCTAATTAAACACACCTGAACCAGCTAATCAAGGCCTTTAGACTCACTCGCTGCGTCTGAAATCGCATACTGAGTAGGTACTACATTTGAATTTGAACTTACTTTGTGACCGTTAATATATAGTATGTTCTATATAGTATGAATGAAATTCGGACGTACCACATCTGCCATGTTGTTACTGTCATGTGACCTACCAGCATCAGTTGCGCTGCTTCACTTCCATTCACAAATCCTCTCCCGTGGCCTTATGGGATAGTAAAGTGTCCATCGAATGCGCACTTCAGAATCTCACCGGAAGTAGTAGGTCATCCGGGGACTTTTCCCATACAATATAGTAGGGAAGTATTCTATTACAGATGCAGTGACTAGAAACTTCCAGGGAAGTCTGTTGGAGCTGGCTTGAGCTAAACTCTGCAGGACTTTGGCCCTCCAGGAGTAGGATTAGACACCCTTGATTTATACAAAGTCTAAAATGTTTTTTGTTGAGTATCATATTTGATACTGGTGTGGCTCAATAGTAGTAAAGGAGAATATGGAGCTCATACTCAAGGAGGAAAAAACACCTCAATTTTGTTCAGGGTTATTATAGGGTTAAAGTCTGTTTGATAACGGTCTTGCACATGGCCTGGATTTCGCTCTACATTCTACAGCCTAATTACATAATTTAGGTGCCGTGCTTTAGCCCCGGGCAATGAATACTTTGTTGTGCTCTTACCAGGGCTAACCCACAGTGGGGTGATTTGGAGTGGGGAAATGGGCGTACTACATTGATTTAGGGAAGTGAATTCAGAATTTAGATGACTGGGTTTGAATAGGGGGCCAATAGGGAGGGGTAAATGTGTAGCCACCATTGATCCCTCTCTTCAGTCTCAAGCCTATCTTTTGCTGGAAGGTGGCCACCTCAAGCGTCTCTTCAAACACATGCTGACATCACCTTCCGTATCACCGGCAATGTTGCCGCAGCAACAACTGGCCATGACCTGTGAGACCATTCACATCTTCTTTGGGAGGAGGTTTTAAGATACAACATGTCACACATGCACATACAGTCAAATCGCTCCCTAGAATCATCTCTGTTTCTCATACTCTGCCCTTAAAACGTTTCCATCTATAACCTGGGGTTATAATTGCCATGCAGCCTATAATTTTAACCTGTTGCTGCTCTCCTCATTGGGATCCTATCTACTACTGCCTATTTATATGTTTACATGTTGGATTAAATGTATGTTTATTTGGTAATAGTAAATTATATACATTTTAAATACAAAAATCTATCTATCTGTCTATCTATCTATCTATCTATCTATCTATCTGTCTGTCTGTCTGTCTGTTGTTCTGTCATTCTATCTATCTATCTATCTATCTATCTATCTATCTATCTATCTATCTATCTATCTATCTATCTATCTATCTGTCTGTCTGTTGTTCTGTCATTCTATCTATCTATCTATCTATCTATCTATCTATCTATCTATCTATCTATCTATCTACCTGTCTGTCTGTCTGTCTATCTATCTGTCTGTCTGTCTGTCTGTCTATCTATCTATCTATCTATCTATCTATCTATCTATCTATCTATCTATCTATCTATCTATCTATCTATCTATCTATCTACCTGTCTGTCTGTCTGTCTATCTATCTATCTATCTATCTATCTATCTATCTATCTATCTATCTATCTATCTATCTATCTATCTATCTATCTATCTATCTATCTATCTATCTATCTATCTATCTATCTATTTATCTATCATCTCAGGAATCACCACTTTACCACATGGCAAACGGTTCAACACATTAGACATGATGAGTTTTTTTTAGTTTTTTTTTTGCAGCAATTGTTTGATACTCAGTATTGATCTATATGTAAACATCGAGAGGGAACAACAAGAGAGTAAGACCCTGATGTCAGTATTACCCGTGTGATGATGTTGGGTGAGGGGTGTAATTCACATCTTTGGGTTTCACTGAAAGAGGCCAGGAAAAGCTCAAATCTTTGTCCCTCCCCTTGTCCCTTCCCCCTCTCCGTTCGGAACGGGGCTTGTGGATGAACTGTATTTATTAGTCCAAGTGCATTCGTACAATTGCCCTGAATGTAAAAGAAATGTAACATTTCCCCTGCATGATAGTTTCCCCCCAGCTTCATCACCCTCTTATTCCCCCCATGAAATAAGGTACCTCGATACTCCCTCCACGCTGGCCGGGTGTGAAGTGGACACGCCGGGGATGGACGTCTTTTCATTTGCATGTGTTTTGTCCACACCCCTTACGAGATAACGACAGGACCCAGCCTACAGCCTTGCCTTCAGAGGGAGAAAGTGACACGGCTCGCCGTGTGTATGCAGTGAATTGAGGATACACAGAGCAAAAAATCGAGGATATATTTTGCGCGTCTCGCGCGAGAAACTTGCTCGTGCCATCCATTTCGCTGAAAGTATCAGCGCGCGGATTGAAAGATTTGGATTTACACATCGATGGTACCAACCCTGACAGACATGTATGTAGTTTCCTTGTTCATTTACTTATTTTTTTACGACGTTTATGTGATGTATACGAACCTGCATTGAGTATATTCGGTGATTATTTAAGCGTCACATGCACTTAAAAATCTCTTAAGTCTCAAATGGGAATATACAATTGGTAACGAGTCTATGTGTTTTGAGATACCTGGCAAAACTGAGGGCATACGCCGTGTAAATTGTGATTATTCGTGTTTTTTTTTTAGTAATTTTGCGAATGAATGTGGAGGGCAGTGTGATAGACTTTCTCATAACATGGCACAGAGGACTGGGAGTGAGCCCAGATGACAAAGAAAGCTTTGTTTGGCATATGTGTGTAAAAGATGTAACCTCGGATATAAATAGTCAAGAATTACATAGCGGAAAGACACCGTCAGGCACTTTATGTTATTGCTTTGAAGCCTTTCTTTCACTCTGCACGTCCTTGCTCATAGCCACTCAGTTGCTTTAGAGAATATCCCATGAAGCTAATCCTGCAAAACCTAATCCCTCCGATTCGTTTTCCCTTATGCATGCTCGGAAATGCTGGCTCTAATAACCTATTTTTGTTACTTTGGAGTATATGTTTGGATTATTGGGTTTATTGATGCTTGTAAACAACTTTGTGCAATGCAAACTGCCACATTCAGTTTGTTGTGGAACAGGAGATGTGTGCTGTCAGGGAGTGAAGGATTTATGAGCCCACTGAGACCATTTTAGATAGGTTGAGAAGCACATTTTTAGGCTTTCTGCATTCAAGACCCTTCAGTGTCCATGAATATATTAAAATATTTATGTAGACTACAGGATTTCCTCTTGTAAGTCTGCTGCATTTAATTAAATTATTATTATTATTTTTTAAATATTTTTAAGCACAATATATTGGGGGTCCAATGCTAAATATTTAATCTAATATTTAACATTTTTAATGATTTAGATTACCTTAGATTAGTTCATGTTTAAAAACACAATTAAGCGTAATCTCGAAATGAATATCCATTTCTCATACTGTACATTATAATGACACTTGTAGCATTTGAAGTGATTCATTTTTATTTGAAATCTTAGACAAATGAGACATTTCAGTTATCATTCATAGCATGAAAATAATAATCCGTAATTCTAAGTCATCAGTGCACCACTTGCTAGTTTAAGTCCTCCAGTGGACCCTGGTCTAAAGAGCTATTGCTTGTATAACTTCATATAGGCATCCGCTCCACATGACATGGAAAACAGAGTAGGCAAAATGTCTTCGTTCCTTTGACGTGGCTGTGTCTTGACTTCCAGTTCTTTGTGTGCTGTGCTATTTATGAACTTGCACGTGAGATTTTCTGCAAATCTTGTGACTCTTCTATCCGCCAGGCTGTGTTGCTATACTGGCGGCCGTAGTTTCTGTGAAGAGTGCGAGAACACTTCTTTTGGAAAACTCAAAGCCTTGTGGGCAGCACCACGGGCCACACAATCTGTCCTTTGTGCAGACCTGGACCGACATCAAGGGGCCTAATTTAGCTAATGATTTGATCAAGAACAGCCATGATAATGCAAAAGTGTGCTGCTTTTCATACATCACAGTTATTTTGTTACTTTGTCTCTATTTTATTTAGGAATACAATCTGTAGATCAACTTGAATGTAACATTTTTTTAGTTGAATAATTGCTTAGATGGTCTATTTTGTCTTCTCTTTTTAGTTACATCAAATAAACTCGTCCAAACAGTGTGTAAGATGCTGTAATTCATTTTTTAAGTAACATATTTACTTCCAGCCAAGCAGAATTCTCTCTTTACTCAGTCAGAAAGCAACGCACATGCAGTTTTTCCCTCCACTTTCTCTCCAGCTTATTATCTTTTTCATTCCATTTCCTCACAAAGACATGCACGTTCTCCCCCCCCCAGAGGAAAGACTGTCTGTCCTGGCTGACCATTCTGAAAATAGACACGCCTCGAGGAAGGACCAGTTGACTGTTTACTGGCTAAAAAAAAAAAACCCTCTACAGTTACTATCACGCTTCTTGCCCGAAATGAAATCTGTGTTACCTGACCTACTCTTGAAGTTAGAATCCAGAAGCATAGTGATTTGGGAGCACAAAATCTGTGGGATTCTGTTTCTCGGAAATGGATGTAGGTTAACTGCCAGCATCTATTTAGCCTTTTAGCTTCTACAATGCTTTCTCTTCCTCCTCAGGAAAGCAGATAGTGCATTAGTTTTTCTTCCTGTCGGTCAGACAGCCACTAGTTTCAGAGGAAGCCAGCGCGTCTTGAAACGAGCGTCTGGATCTGTGTGGGAGGTGACAATGATTCCTCCAGTTTTCTGCACCTGCATGCTTAATATTCATCGGTAATGTGGCGGCTGCCTGAAATTTGAATGCTCTTCTTGCTAAAAAACTTTTTGCATTGTTTTTCCTCCTCGTCCTAAGCAGCTGAAATGGCAGCGGTTAAGTTTGATACTTAAAGCACATAAATGTCTCATGCTGAGTTATACCTTCACAGAGACTTTTAATAATGCACATTGTCCTCTTTGTTTAGACACAAAAGGCCTCCTACTGTAGTTTGTGAGGCATGTTATTATCAATGGTTAATTTGTTTGATTGCAGTGTGTGCCTCCACAGTGGGTGGTGTTCATTTTTACCCAACACTTTTTTCCAACTCACCCCTGCTCAGAGGCCGCGACCCGGTCCAGTGAATGTTCAAAGCAATATACTCGCAGGGCTCCAGACAAAAAAATCACAACATTTAAGCGCCAAATGACTTTTTATAGTCGACAAATTACAGAATCACCCAATAAAGATGGTTGTTCAGAAATGCTCCAGTTCACGGAGTTCATATTAGTTTATCTCTTTAGCTTCAAATAACAACTGCTGTGTGATGTGTTATATAAACTACTTTTTCTAGTTGTGTTTAGTAAATTATTTCTGTTTAATGCTGTCGTTGATTGTATTTATAAATGCCCAACTGAGGCTCACTGGAAAAATGTGCCCGTGGAAACATTTCTGCAAAATTATTGATTCTCACATGTTTCGTGATGCTTTCAAAGTGAAATGCCCAGTGAATGGTGCTAACGGGTGAATTACTTTATTTTATTACGTTGGTTGTTATACATATCACAGCAGTTCGGAAATAAAACGTCCGGTAAATGGCGCTAAAAAAATGGCGTTTGAAAATAACATGCCCCCTACACTAAACCTAACCAGCAGTGTTAACAAAAACAAACGTGAGATGAATAGCATTTTATCTTGCCTTCAGCTCTTTTATTGTAACTTGTGTTTTCATTGTTGTCTTGTGGGAAAAAGGCGTTAATAATTAATTGATAATCTGTTCATTTCAGCTGAAAACTCCAGGGAATTGCATGTATATTGGTACATTTTCGCAAAAATAGAGGTATGTTTTACCATTTAGCCTATGTTGTAAATATAATTCTGTCACATACTGTAAATGACTCTCTGTTCAGTGAGAGAGTCAGTTGTGAACTCATTAATGGCTCACTCTGTGAATCTGATTCAAACTGCTAACTCACTTTTCATGTTTTTTGACTTGTTGAACGAGTGCTTAAGATTGATTTTCTTGCTAATCGGACTTCATAGGCTGTGCTGTTTTCTAGGAAATATTGTCTAGCACACTAACAAGATGATAAAACGGCATATAGGCAGAAGTTGTCCCCCAATGGAAACAACAATTTGAATTACTGTTGCGCATTTTTATTTTTTCTCACATTTGCGACCATTGTAGTCTGGAGACTTGACTTGTCAAAAATGTTTTTGGTGGTCTGTTTGAATATTTTAGGTACTGTAACTCAGTTTGCCGTTTCAGAAGACAGCCCACAGCTCGTCCTCTGGCTGTGTGACTGCGGAAAACTCCAGAATAGTTGTCAGTCCTATCTCTTGGATAAACAGGAAGCTGCTAAAATTACAGCGCTGTTCATCGGGGACGGTGATGTCTATGAAGTATGACAGCATTGTGAAAACCAAATGCACATTAACCCTCATGTGTTTGGAAACAATGTGCTGTCAACACTGCTGTACGTAGTTGAAGAAGATATTTCTCAAAGTGAGATTTTGATTTGTGAAACGGTAATGTACGGGAGAGGTAATGTATAACTCAACTTTGCAGTGACTTACCACGCAGTACTGCATGTCTTCCATCCAAGAGAGATTATTTTAGGATGGCTTAGTCATTAAATCCTCATTTCACTTTTCTTTCTCTCATTACCTCGTCCAGTTCTCCCACCCATCCGTCTGTGTAGCAACTTCTTAGCCCAGCTCTTTTCCCCGCATGTGGATTGGCTGACTACCCACACCCGCAGTAAGATACTGTTTTCTGACTGAGTTGAGAAATGAATTCCCAGCGTCCCTGATGATTGTGGGGGTGTTTATGATGATATCATTGTGAAGAAGAGACCAGTATAAGTTTGGATTGTTGTTTTTCTGCAGTGCAAACTTCACTGCCTCTCAATATTATAAGTAGGGCTGGGTGATTGTTTTGTTGGCGATGATTTACTCTTTATTTGCCCATTACGTGTCCTAAAGAATGTGTCTTTATACTAGTTCACTACCCTTGCTGTTTTCGCCACTCTTGAGTATCAGAGGATTTATAACTTGTCGCAAAAAAAGCCATTTGCAAACTCAATTAATATCTGTTAGTCAGGTCAAACTGTCAATGAATCAATTAAAAAAATATTCAGTGATTTATTTATTTATTTTTTTGGTGTCATTACTGTTTTAATTAATACACTACCTTTAAAAAGTTCGGGGTGAGTAAGAATTTTTTGAAAGAAGTCTCTTATGAACATCAAGGCTGTATTAATTTGATTAAAATACAGTAAAAACAGTAATTTTGTGAAATATTATTACAGTTTTAAATAACTGTTTTCCAATTTATTCCTGTGATCAAAGCTGGATTTTCAGCATCATTACTCCAGTCTTCAGTGTCACATGATCCTTCAGAAATCATTCTAATATGAAACATTTCTTATTATTGTATTTGGAGCGCTGCACATGACATTCAGGAAAAAAATTGTAGGCTAAATCGTGTGACTGATTTATAAATCTAGGGTACAAAATAGTAAATCATGCACACGATTTAGCAAATCGAGGGAGTGAATTAGTAAATCGTGCGCATGATTTACTTTTTTTTCTTGCATGTCATAATTCCTGTGCGGGGCTCTGCAATGGTCAATATTGAAAACAGTGGTGCTACTTAATATTTAGGATCAATACAATAGTCAGGATCAATAGAAAGTAACATTATAAATGTCTTTCTGTCAGTTTTTATCCATTTAATGCATCCTAGCATAATAAAAAGTTCTACTTACTGCAAACATTTGAATTTTGGTGTATGTATTTAGGTAAATGGTAAACTTTTGAGCAAATGCATAAATAGTGAGATATATTGAATATTGTCAAAAAGGCTTAAATAATTAGGGCTGGGATGATATTTGGGTGCTGATACAATATTACAATATTACAGTATTTTGATTTGATATTGCGGTTGTTGTTGTTGTTTGTTTGTTTGCTTTTTCTACTCTAGACCATTGGGAAAAGTTGAATGATACACTTAAACATGTTGGTGCATGCCGTATATCCATAGATGTCTTCCCTAACCCTTGAGAGAGAGTTTGTGTAGCTATGTATTTATAGCTAAAATGAATGTCTCAGTAAAAATGTCTAATATGCTGAAGACATAGTTGTTCCTGATTCCAAGAAAAATCATTTTAAGGTCAGCTAAAAGTCTTGTTTGCTAAAGATAAAGGATTTGAATAAGTCACCTGTTATTTTTGGCTTCTCTTCACCCTCATCAAATGGGAGTTAACACACCTGAGAGTGTGCGGTGAGTTGTGACACAATGCTGGAATGTTGAGCAATGAGCGTGCCATTCATGTAGTAACCGCTGCGTAGCGTAATTTTGGCGCGCCGAGTACGACCGAGCATGACCATGTGTTTAAACTGACTGTCATTATAGGGTTGCCATGGGAATGTGTCATTGAACAACATCCACAACATGCATCATGGGTCTGTGTATTTTTAAAAAAAAAGTAGAGTCGAGTTGTATTTGGCCTAGCGTACTGTGTAATTCCTTGGTAGGCTGTGTATTATAGTACGCTGTGTATTTCTGGAGTGTATCATTACGCAGAGAGAGAGAAGACTGTTATTACTGAGTCAGTACAGGAGAGACGGAGCATCTGGACTGGGTGACTCATTCGCTCCCTGAGGCGCGTTCACACGCACGGGACTCTCAAACTGTGACGCAGGATACCTGAAAGTTTTCAAGATCAGAATAACTTTATGTTCTTGTTCAAGACTTAAAGGATAAGACTGTAGTGCATCTGAATGTGCTGTGAAAAACAGTTATCTCTTTATCTTTTTATAATTTGTCATCTGAGATGGACAAATGGAGATAAAACTAGTGGTGGGCAGATTTTTCAGTGGCAATAGCTGATACTTGTGTCTGCACAGTGGGGTGGATAATATAAAACCGATATGTCTGCCATAAAGGCTAATGAAATTTATTTGAGCAATTGAGATGCCCACAAAAACTTTGATTTAATAAAAAAAAAAAAAAAAAAGCAGAAAGCTGAGAAAATCAGTCGTTGTCAGAGACAATGGGTGGACATTACATTCGATAACGTTTGGCAGTTTGTATTTATATGCTGTTAATGTTGATGATCATGTTATTTTACGTATGCTGTTGCTTGTTTCTGCTTCTGTTTTGATCAGGAGATTCAGTACTTTTTCAGAAGATGTGCAAGACACGGAAATCCGGAAAATTCCATCAATGGCCAGGAAATAGTTTAAAAAATGGTTTGAATGAATGATTCAATGACTCATTCAGTTCAAATTCAGTGACAAATGCTTTTTTAAGTCACTTGTCGTCACCTAGTGGTGTGACAATGTAATCGTTATACAATCATTATTTGAAGTTACTTTCAAAATATGATTTCCTCTATTTTGATAGCTACTTTAGACATGTGTTTATATCTGAACTATAAACTTTTACTCCAGTACTTCTGTGATAATTTGAATTATTGTTATACAGAAATAACAATACTGTGTGGTTGAAATGACTGTTTGTGAAGATGTTTCATGCATAAAACTGCTCTCTCTGGGCCAGCAGCAACACCAACACAGATTTGAACGATTTTGGAATCATTGTTATTAAGGAATAAGATCGCATGGGTGTTTGAATCGAGATTGCAATCTTTTAATGATTAATCGTGCAGCTCTAATATATATATATATATATATATATATATATATATATATATATATATATATATATAATTATTATTATTTATTTATTTTTTTATCAAGTCATAGTCATTTAGAATATCTGCTATTTTTAACTTCCTTTCCAAGATCACCACTACCTATGTGAGATTCAGTCTGTTCGGTCACAGGTGTGTTTGGTTTGATCCTCTTGACTCTGACTAGTTCAGGAAGATAACATGTTCAAAGAGCCGTGTGTTGTGACAGATCACTTACACCTTGCCTGACTGTCCTGTGTTAATCAGCTTACTCCATCCAGTTTCGAAACAGGTATGTGGTCTGCCACAAACACACTGTACAAACCTAATGTCCCACACACACTGCTCTCTGAGCCGGTGACTGTCTTTACCTTAAAGCCACTTTGACTCCTTGAGTGCCTGTGATTATCTCGCCACCGATGATGTATTTGTACCAAAGGCCACAAGCACTGTCAAAACTCCCTCAGGCTCACACAAGTGCTGACGAACAGTTGCCCGATAACTGTGAATGTGTTGAAACTGGAATTCCATGTATTTCTTCCGTGCAGTTGTCAATTTCCGTCACTCTGGCTTGTTTTGCCTCTATAATAATAGTTAAATAAAAAAGTGGTGCTATAAGGGCCATTCACATATCGTGTCTTTTGCACGCTCAAATTCGTTATTTCAAATGAAGGCGCACGGCAGGCGCGCTCATAGTGTCGCGACGCCGCAGGTCATGTGACAAGAACCAACGGATCAGCTTCGGCCTTTCCGTAACAAAACATCGAAAGCTCAGCCGAACAGCTGAACATAGCTGTACAGGGTCGTTTTTATATCTAGTAGTAATGGAAGGGCTAGAGATCAATTCATCCTTTGCTGAAATTTCCTCGTCGTCATGGAGAGCGCAGTTCATGGTTGCATAGCAACAACAGATGCCACAGGAGCGCGAGCGCTTTGGAAAGAAGGAGAAAGCGGTACGGTCACGCTTTCCATGCGTTTTTAGACACGATATGTGAACAGCCTCTTAAAGGAATAGTTCACCAAAAAAAAGCTTTTTGTTATCATTTACTCACCCTCATGTCATTGCAAACCTGTATGTCTTTGTTTTAAAGATATTTTGTAGAATATTTCAACCGTTATTGTCCATGCAATGAATGTCAATGGCGTCCAAAACAACACGGCACGCCAGTGACTTTCTCTGTATGGACAAAAAAAGAGAGACTTTAATCCCTATAAGAAAATTCTGAATCAGCACCTTATGACCTGGGTCAAGTGTTCTTCCTGAAAACGAAAGAAACGGCTCATGGTACAGTCTGACATTGATGAGTGATTTTATTATAGCCTCAGTTAGCTTCAGGCTTGACGCGTCAGATTTTCAGAGCTATAGGTAATTAGTTTAGGCATTTAGTCATTGTTCAAGAACATTTTTTGATGACATAACACATGAACCAGTTTTGTTGCTACACAGACCCTAATATGGTAGGAAAAGACGTACAGAGTTGCTGTGAAATTCACTGCGAGCTGGAGTTTCTTCATGCATTATAATCCTCCTTGATGTTCTCCCAGTGGTGCCGGCAGAACCTCAAGAAAGGTCACACTGGCTAAAGATCTCAGAAATCCTGCTGGACTCCTGAATAATATGTGCCAGTATTCACTCGACTCCAAATGGCTAGTGCTAGTCTGTAAGATCCTGAATCCTGTGATGGCCATACTGCGGTGTGAATGTGCTAGGTATTGTATAGGAGCTATTCTCGATTCATTTTCCAAACAATATTTGAGTTTCGGGTATTAATAGAGGATGACCGTGATTTCATGTTCTGATTCACATGGGCTTGAGGTAGAGCAACACGATTCTGGATAAAATGACAATCACGATTTTTTGGTTTCAAACAGAGATTCTCCCACGATTCTGAATATACAATCAAACAAAATAAAATGTAATTAACTTGAAGTTCTTACAAAATATAAATTGCTGGAAAATGTTTGAATTAGTTATTTAAAAAATAGTTTTAAATTGATTTAATGACTCTAATAAATACTTGATTTCATTACTGGATGAATCAGTGTTTTTGAACAAATCTTTTGAGTGAATGATTCAATGACAAATACAATTTTTTTTTTTAACAGTCACTTGTTGCCACCAAGTGAAATAAGATGTAATTGATACAACCGTTATTTGACGCACCAAGTTCGTTTTAAAAGGTAGTTTGCTCTATTTTGATCGCTATCGTAGACATCAGTGTTCATTTACTTACTTAATACTTATAGCTCAGTACTTCAGTGCTAATTTGAATATTTAACACACAAATAACTAATGTGAGGTTCAAAACTGGCTCTGGCAGCACAAACACATATTTGAATGTTTAGGAATGATTTTGTCAAAGGTTTAAAAGTCACGGGGAAATTGTTGTCATTAATAAAATAATATCGTGTGGGTGCTTGAATCGAGAACGCGATCTTTTTACGATTAATCGTGTAGCTCTGGATTCAGATCTTTGGCTTGAGAAATGCTTTTATTAAAATGCGAGTGTTTGTTGTGTTAGTCGTACTCTGGACAATGAAATAAAAATTGAAAATTACAAAGTATATCTGTTCAACATATGAATAAGGCTTTAGACCTTTACCAGACCTGATTCGATAAGATTCCAGTGAAAAGCATCACCAGATACGAAACGACTACGTAATCGTGATAAAAAATTACAGCCAGTCAGGAGATCGTGTGAGTGGGCTCTTTCTGCAAGAGCATTGTATTCAGATGGACAAGTACGTAATCAAATTCATAAATATTACACAATTTTAACATTTGCTACAAATACATACTGAATGACTGAAACAATCTTTGTCATAAAATACACATCGTTTGTTCACATTGAGTTCCAAGTTCACATTCTTGTTTCGTTTAATTTTTCAAGATCTGAGATGAATTATCCATTGTCACTAAGTATGGCAAAAAAATATATTGCGAAATGATATTCAATCTCACATTAGACACTTTTAACATCATGTAAAGCACATATACCTGATATTATCATTAGCATACTTTGCATGTTGTTGTTTTTCAGCTGCGACGTCATAGTTTCTAAAATAGAATCATCACTTATTGCCGTTGCAGTTGTTTTGGTCACGGCATTAAAGTGACACTCAAACACTATAGAAAAGTTCACACAGAAGAATCCTTTCAGTTAAGTGATAGGACTTTAGACTTGATCAGACCACAAATGCTATGTCTCTGAAGGGTTAGAGCAAACAGGAAGTGAAGGTTTTCTTGTCTGATCCTCTTTCCCTCTCCAGTGGTCCTCTCAAAGCCCTTGGCTTTTAGAAGATTCCTTGATTTGTTGATGAAACGAGACTGGGAAGGCCCTCCACCCCCCGCCACCACCCTTTTTTTCCCTTTAAGATGTTTTTTTTTGTCTTCACCCACACTCCCACATATAGGTCATAGTCTATTTTAAACAATGATATCTTTGGAGAAGGTCAGCGACTTGAAGACCTCTCTCACATCCCATTACGCTCAGATTACAGCTCATAATGGGACAGGAAAGAAATGTTAAGTTAGTCTAAATAAATATCCGTGGTCATTAAATAGTTAATGAAGTGTTTTCGTTCCTGAGATCATGATAGCACATGCCATGCAGAGCCGCATAGTGTCATATTTTAAATATCTGCCTCCAAACGGTTTTGGAAGGAAGGCTGCAGGTGCTTTATTGCAATGCCAACATGAAATTTGTTTTAGAATTCTGTTCGCAAGCAGACCTCAGTGGATGTCTGCTTGCGAACAGAATTCTAAAACAAATTTCATGGAGGAATTAAAACGCTATAATGCGTCTGGGTTGTTGACGGGACATGTCAAATGTGACATTCTGCGCTTAAGGAAGAATGATTTCAAACAGCATTTCCTAATTCTTGGAAAATTTGACATACAGTTTGTATGACCTCATTTGAATTGAGTGACATGGAATGTTTAAAACAATATATTCTACATTTCAACAATATATTATGTGGGTTAATGAGATCAATAATTTAAACTTAAATATAAATATATTTTATATATATTAAATATTTATATTTTCGGTTTTAATTTATTTTTACATTTTATATTTATAAGATATATTTTTTAAAATAAAAGTTTATGTCCATGCTATTTGTCGACAAACCATCTGAATCGTAATATGATCCACTGTATTATTTCCTTAATGAACAGAGGAAGATATTTACTTAATGTGCTTAAAAATGTGAGGCCATTTTCTAGTATGTTGTCTTTTCTACAGCACTGTGTAAAATATTGTGCGAAGCCATTGACGGAGTGTACTTCTACAGTGCAGAATGACCCATAAGCCTCTTAACGTCCAGCTGGAGATTAATCAGAAAATCTTGGATTCATGAGGGTCCAGAAATTTGCCTGTACCCCTGTAGCTAGGACGATCCGCACGATGATTGATAAACTTCCTCTTATCAGACGTTGCCTTATACTTCCATAAATTGTGAGTGGATTATGACGATGTATTTATGATGGGTGTTAGCATGCCATGGCTTGTTGAAGCATTCTTGAGTCTAAGGAAATGATTGGATTGTGTCAGTACCAGCATGATTTGGGCTATGTGGCGGAAAAGGGTAATCCATGGCGTTGGAATTTTTCTTAAACTTAACTAGAATGATTTGCTGTAAGTTCACGGAAGTTCATTATTTACAGGTTCAGTCATGTGTGAAGATGGTATTCAGGTTGCTTATATATTGCCACTTTAGAAATAACTAAGTTGTGTGATAATACAGATACGACATAAGATTATAAAATAACTTCTCTTCTGAGGGGAAAAAGTGCACAGTAAAAAATGTTTTCAAAGATTTTTGGAGCACATTTTACAAGAAAATACTAGTCTTTATACTTAAATTAATTTTTAATTGAATGTGTTATTTGCCATCTCTGTAATTATTTGTGATTTTTTTTTTTTTTTTTTTTTAAAGCAATTTCTGAGTGAATTTTTTTTTTCTGTGTTTTTTGTAAATTAAAAGTAATTTTTTCTCCTTGGAATTTGAGTGGGATTAGTTTTCGCATTTGTCCGAACTTTCTTAAAGCCTTTATGGAATTGGAATTTCTTTATTGTTTTTGTATGCGTACAACTTTCATTGTGCCCACCAACAAAATTTCTCATGCATCCTCCACACTAAACGCAGTTAGTAATAAATTAATAAATAAATAAATAAAAGTAACAATCTAATAATAATCAGTCATAACATACTTGATAAACAGTACTATAAATCAATGCCCCATGAAACTTACTACAACAACTCTAAAAAAGTTTATTAGCTTTATTCAGAGCATTAATGGCTCTGGGAGTAAAACTGTTCCTCAGACGTGAAGCACAGGATAAAATGTCTTTAAAGCGCCTACCAGACGGGAGTAGTTCAAAACATGTGGTGGCAAGGATGTGTAGAGTCCTTATAGATACTGATAGCCTTTGCTAGACAGCGTGACCTATAGATATCTTCTACTGCTGGTAGTTCGACTCCGATTAACCTCTGTACTCGCAACACAATGCTTTGGAGTGCTTTCTTATCATTAAAGGGTTAGTTCACCCAAAAATGAAATTTCTTTCATTAATTACTCACCCTCATGTCGTTCCACACCCATAAGACCTTCGTTTATCTTCGGAACACAAATTAAGATATTTTTGATCAAATACGATGGCTCAGTGAGGCCTCCATTGATACTCCATTTTTCAATGCCTAGAAAGCTACTACATTTTTTTACATATTTAAAAGGTTCATGTGACTACAGTGGTTCATCCTTAATATTATAAAGCGTCGAGAACACTTTTTGTGCACAAAAAAAACAAAATAGCGATTTCAAAACAATGCTTCATGAAGCTTCAAAGTTTTATGAATCTTTTGTTTTGAATCAGTTGTTTGTAAAGCTTCATGTTCTTGTTTTTGAAGATTCATGAAGCAGTGTTTTGAAATCGCCCATCACTAGATATTGTTGAATAAAGTCGTTATTTTGTTTTTTTAGCGCACAAAAAGTATTCTTGTTGCTTTATGATATTAGGGTTGAACCACTGTAGTCACATGAACTGTTTTAAATATGTTTTTAGTCGCATTCTGGGCATTGAAAAAGGGATGATGCAGGCCTTACAGAGCCTCGCATTTTATCAAAAATATCTTAATTTGAAGGGTGGGTAATAAATGACAGAATTTTCATTTTTGGATGAACTAACCCTTGAACTGTACAGCTAGAAAACCACATAGAAACACAATACACCGATTAAAAAGTAATCGGCATCTGTTGTTTTTTCCCACAGTCCTTGTTGTGCTTTCTTTACCATTGCCATGATATTTGTGGAACAAGTAATGTCCTCTAATTTCCTTACCCTAAGTTTAATTGTTTTGAAAAGACAAGTTCTCAGAGGAAGTATGGACTTTTTAGTAAGCGGATGTAAAGCCAAGTCAGCAGAAGCAATAACTCTCTTGCTCAGAATGCAGAGTCAGTCGTACAAGAGCCTCCACTGAAAGCCACAACAACTCCTCAACTGGCCAATAAATAAAGCATTATATTTATTCTCTCCCTCCCTCACATCCTCATTCACTTGTTGTTATCAGGCTGAAGGCAGGCACTGGAGGAAATTAAGGTCTCATTGAATGACCGTTAATCAGTTGCCACAGAATGAGAGATTGTTAAGAGGTGTGGGTCAGACCAAGAGGGATGTGATGTCAAACTAATATCTGTATTTATTTGTCAGTCATAATCCTCTTTGTGTGTTGTTGACTTGACCGAGGATGGACCAATCGTAGCTGTTTTCTAATGTTATCGAGGATGCCTAATTTCACTACCGGCATTAGTTTGTGTGAGCGGAGATAGCAGGAGATATTCCACCTGGTGTTCATGTGTGTTGGTCCAGATGTCTCTCATTGTGACTCATTTTAGGATCATGGAAAGCACCTTTTGGACATGACTTTGTTAGCCTCTACATCTGGCATTACCTTATGTTGAGGTACTTGCCATAAGCCACAATGCCATTAGTCATCTGTTAATGTCCAGAAGCTGAATCCAAATACAGTACTTTTGCAACCAACTAGCATCTATTTAACAGTTTAATTGGTTCTTTGGCTTTGGAGTGCAACGATAGTATTGACAGGAGAGGTGTTCTGTTTTTTTGCTTTAACTTGTGCATCATAAAATCGTTTCCTCCGAAGATGAACGGAGGTCTTACAGGTGTGGGACGACATGTGGGTGAATGCTTAGTGACAGAAATGTCATTTTTGGGTGAAGTAACCCTTCAATGTCTCATTCTGCAGTGAATCAGCTCTTAAGTCAGCTAGCCAGACTGTGCCCTCATGTGATTTTCGTTCTGTCTATTGCCCTGGTGTCACCATAACAGATGCAGTTTCACTATAGTGATGTCATGCTGTGGTACTCAGTCAAGCTGGCCTTATCTGTAATGTGGTATGAGTAATAAACAAATTGTGTGAGGAAATAAATCAGACACCTTAAGATAAAGTTCAGTCTGCTGACCTTCTGACTGGAAAGCTCTACTGTACTGTACTGATATCAGCTCTGAAAACGAGAGCACTGGCATATATTTCTGTGACGCATCACAGGATATAATATAGTATCTGCATTTTTCAACCTTCTGACGATTTGATCTCGGTATATACACAGTTCAAACGTTTGGCATCAGTAAGATTTTAAAAATAAAAATATATATGTTTTAGCAAGGATACATTAAATTGATTAAACTTAACAGTAAATACATTTATAATGTTAAAAGATTTCTATTCCAAATAAATGCTGTAATTTTGAAATTTATATTCATCAATAAAAATGATAAAATTCCATTTTAAAAGGTATTCAAACAGAATAGTTATTTTAAATTATAGTAATATTTCAATTCTTACAGTATTGTACTGGCACGTTCAAGCCCTCCTGAGAATGCGTCGGGTACTTTCACTTTCGTCAGACCAAGGTGGCGGTGTACCTTCTCCTAATTTACTACACAAAAATAGGTTTTTAAAATCTACTTTTAGAAAATGAAGAGCATAGAATGTGCATCATGTGTGTTTTGCTTTTTATGATTTTAATTAATGAACCCACTATAAACTTTGTTACATATCATATTGTTATATTACAATGCTATTATATTTTTTATTGTATATTTTGTTGTTAGTAAAAAAGCCTGACAATGTTACTGCTAAATACCTGATCACTGACACGGGCCCAACTTGCAAAAATCAGGGCTCAAAGAAAATCCCCCGCTTCCCACTTGTATTTTCGACTTTGTGGTGGCGCTCATGTGCGTTCAACTTGTATCTTTCCAACATGACTTGAACGCACCATAAGGATTTGAAGGGTGTTTGTTTCAATTAAACAGCCGTTATTGCTGTTATATAAACATTTTTTTTTTTTTTTTTATAAAACGTGATTATATCATTAATACCTAATTTATTATCCATCCCTAGTTCATTCAATATTTTCATGTGTGTTTTTCTTTTTTTTTTTGTATGTTTGTACTGCACATTAAACCGTGTCTCTTTGTGTCTGATCTTGTGTGATCTGAACAATCATACGGCTTCACAAAAGCTTTTCGGTTACTGCTGAGTGACTGATGTGACCTCAGCCAGCCGTCTGTGGTGTGATGTTGACACAAATCCCCTCTCCAGGCTTTCTGAGCGTGACAGGCCTCTAATCGGCAACTTCTACAGAATCTGAACCAATTTACATCAACTGCTCCGTCACCTTTAATGCACGTATGACGCATATGGATGGCAATTAATGAAATATGAGCGCAGACTTCCGTGGCAACACTCAGAGAGGAATTTGGGCTAAATAGCTCTTTAGAAATGTATACTGTATGTGGAAGTAGTGAAGTCTAGATTTACTCCACAAAAACCAGTCATGCAAGCTGCCTGTCTCAAGAATTTCCCCTTGCTCATATTCTCACAAACATGTTTGTTTTGATCTGTCTTTTCAGCCATGTAATAATAATAATATGTTGTGTTAAGTTGCCTGCGCTGACCATCTTGTTTTCTTTGATGAGCTGTTGTGCTGTCATCGCTTAGCTTTGAAGCCACGAGTCTTTCAAGATGAAATTCTTGATCAAGGGAAACTAAAACTGAAAATCAATTTTACAGCTTATATTTTAGCATTTTATAAAAAATACAGGGTGAGTGTGCGCAATTTGGCAAATCAAGGGAATGAAATAGTAAATTGTGCACACAATTTACTTTTTTATCCTGCATGTCATGTGTGGGGCTCCGTAAAATAGCAATTTTAGCAGGTTCAATTTTTTTAAAAGTTTTTATTAAAAATTAAAAATTAAAAAAATTCTTTGATTCTCTGTAGCAACAGGCAAAGCTCTACTTGAATATCACATTTTAGACAGTGATCAGATTGGAACATGATTCATGAAAGTGTAGTTCCCTGAATCTGTGACTGAACATGTCTTGAGATTACTATCTGAGGCTACAACAAGTGATTTTAGCTTTTGAAAGATGTTCCACCACGGTCCAGTCAATGTTTTATGCTTTTCATGGCCACATTATGACAGGATCAGATTCATTATTAACATTTTGAAAGCTGGAAACTTCTGGAGTGCATCTGGACTGGGTGTTTATCATTAAGAAACAAAGTGCAGGCCGTTTGCTGGAAAAGGGAGAGGCAGGAAGACTGTGATGTCAGACAAGGAAGTGAACGGGAAACAGAACAAGGGGGAGGAGTGGGCTGCGGAGAGGGCGATGGCCTTCCCATTTCCTGGCAACCTCTCTCTTTCTCTTTCTGCCAGTGCTGTGAGAGTTTGAGTAGGGGATGAAGACCACCACAGCTGGAACTGTGATTGTTCTTTCTACTACTGGTTTACTTTGAAGAGTCTTAAGAGGAATAGACACTTGTTTTAAACAGCATTCATCAGAAGACGACACCACAAAATGTACAGTGGATATGGAGGTACTCTGAGATTTGAGTTTTGTGAGATATTTTCTTCGTATTTGATATTGTTGAGTTACAGCCTGAATGTTGGTGTTCAGGTTAAGGTATGTGTAGTCAGGTGTGTTGTGACTGGAATATTTTAAATGTTCATTGAATTCATTTTTCTCTTTTGTTTTACTGTAAAGTCATTTAGAAAGGTTTCCTTTTCTCTGCGCATTGAAAATCGCCAACATTTGCTCGGCTAAATTTTGTTTTCACTCACCCAAGGATGCTGAAGTGAAAGTAATCTGAAAAGATATATGATATGGTTCCTCACAACAGAAGTTGTGTATGTTTTCACAGCTCTGAGGTAGTTGTGAGGGGAAATGACGGTGGTTTTGTGGTTTTTATCATTGTACAGCACTATTTCTGTTTAGATGTTTTTGGGTTTTGAGGTGGAACCATTGTCTTCCGGGGACAGGCGTCCCACTGGGTTCCCATGTGATGGTTCTGTTGGAGCAAGAGAGAGGAGACACTCAAAGTATGTTTACTTTGGGCTAAGGTTCAGCCTGGCACCTTAGGGTCATCTAGAACAAACACACAGGGAGGTCGTTAAGTTTAGCCCCAGGATTGTAACTCCGGTTTACTTAAGGCCTGTTAAAGCAGTACACTCTGATCCTCACAGTTGTAGACCTCAGGCCTGGCCAAAATGTTGAAGAGAACTATTGAAAGTATTTGCTTATTATTAATGATATATCTTGATATTAGTGATATTTATCTTATATCTTATGGATTTGCAGTTTTAGAGGGATGAAAAGGAAAACGGAGTGAGTTTCTTGTTTCAGGCCTTCGCTCAGAGAATGGAAGGAAGGATATACCATGTGGGACAAAAGTGCTGAGGGATTTCAAAAAGCCACATGACTATTATTAACTCTCAAGGTGCTTGTTGTCACATCCTGGTATTGAAGAAAGATTTCCACAGCAGTGTTTCATTACTAAATATTTATAGATGATAGTGATAGACCCATATATCGGCCAGGCCCAAATTTTTCATGTTATTGGGTGATAACTGTGCGCAAGTGGCCTAGTGTCATTTGTAAAATCTGCAAACAGCCTTGTTAATCAATTATTCCATTTTTTAATATATTTATTCTTTTGTAAAATTTGCATGATTAAATTGCTCACTACACACACACACACACACACACACACACACACACACAAACATACACACAGGTTTGTTTTGGTATCTTACAGTGAGGACATTCCATAAGCATAATGGTTTTTATACTGTACAAACTGTTCATTCTCTCCCCCCACACTACCCCTACTCCTACCCATCACAGAAAACATTCAGCATTTTTACATTTTTAATAAAACATTGTTTAGTATGTTTTTAAAGCTATTTTAAATGAGGACTTTGAGAAATGTCCTCATAAAACATGTTTACGTCGTAATACCAGTGTAATACCCATGTCATTATACAAATTTGTGTCATCATAAATCATGAAAACAAGCACACACTCATTACATACATACATACATACATAATATATATGGGATTGTGTATATATACATGCAACATATGTGTGTGCTGTAATATAAATTAAATCATGCAGGCTTTTGTCCTATCATATATTATTTAGCCTATATAATCATAAATATATTTATACTTTGGCCAAATTAATGTAGAATAAACATTATTATTAATAACTCTATTAAATGTTTTCTTTCCCGTTCTGAGGATAAATTGAATACAGTCATTCAATATTATATTGAAAGTTATCATTTCAGACATATTCAACATGCATTTGTTTAATTCAAACATGTTATTTGATTCTTTATCTCAAATTGCATTTATTCTTCTTTTTAGCATTCAGTCCTTAAAATGGTGTAGTGCTTCTATATTAATCGCATTTGCTAATATATTTGTAGAAATAATTTGCACAGCTTTATTTTTTGTTTTCCTCAAAGTGGAGGTCAGGTTACAAGGTTGTCAAGTGGGATTGGAAAGGTGCAGAACTGACCCCAGATATCCCACTGTGATGTTTTGGGAGCTGACTGATTCTCTTTGCTTGTTCCCATGCAGAGAGGTTTTTTTTTTTTTTTTTTTCAGGACACAGCTTTAGGTTTCTTCTCGCTAGTGTTTGTTTGACAGACACCAGGCCCTGGTAATCTCTGATATGAATGGAATGTGTCCGAGACAGCGAGGCTACCGGCTCCAACATAATGAATGTCCTCTCATCACGGACTCTCTTTGTGAGAAAGCACTGGAAAGCGTGCTTTTATTTTACAGGTGCTCACCCCAACCTCGCAATGTGTGGATGGAGCTCGAAAACTGTGGCTATAGAGCTTCAAAGAACACTTATGCATTCATAAAATGTAGTCTGGAAATCATCGCATTAATTTGGATTGGTTGGCAGAGTTTGTAAAGGTTGGATTCCAGTTGGTTTGTGTCAGATCTGGGGTGGGGAGGCCCTCAGGTGCTTTGTTGTTCTGGAATAGTCCTGGAGCAAAGCCAGACCACCAGAACAATACAGCCACTCTGATCCACACGCTTTAGAAGAGCCTGACCAGCTTTGATTATTGTGAAAACCATTGACATGCAGTTGGAGAGTCCAAATATTTCATAAGTGGTGGATTTGGGTCCTGTTGGACAGGTGGGAACATGACAGAGCAACAATTGGAAGGATGAAGCTTTGATGGCGTTTATTTGTTCTTCGTGAAAGGATCCGGGGTATGGAGGGAATATAGTGGATGTTTGATTCCCACACAAGACATGGTGAAAAGAGAGAATGTGTCACTTGCCTTGTTTACCTGGTGACGCAAAAGAAGGAGGCCCACCAGAAGGTGTGTGTGTGTGTGTGTGTGTGTGTGTGTGTGTTTGTGTTTATGAGATTTATCAAGGGAAATAATTTCTCTTTAATTACTGCTATTCATTCTGATGCTATTGATTGAAGTGGAAAAAAAATTTATGGCAAAAAAAAATTTAGTTTTTTTTGTAGTCACTGTAATTGGCTAGAAACTAGTGTTATTTTGACTAATCTAATGATGAAGAAGATTATATCAGGGATGCACTGATATTAATATTCTGTCCGATATAGATAAGCTAATAATTATTTATGCTGTGTTTGATAACTGATAAATGTCAGATTCTATACAATTTTGTTTATATAAATTAGAAATAAAACATCAAAAACTAAAATCAATTATTTTAAATGACAGAAGTGAATATAGGCATCACAACATTATAAAGTGCAGTATGAAAATTAGGAGATTTGCTACAGATTACATCTAACTGTGTTATTAAATTGTTAGTGTTTTTAAGATTAACTTTAAATCATGTCATTTTGAGCAAACCAAAGTTCTTTTGGAGGTTGTTTTGGGAGTTGGAAACATCTTGCTAACCGCTCCGGCTGGTAAACACCTTCATACTACATATTCATGGCAATTACGCAAGGCTCTGCCTTCTTTGCCGTGGAATTCCTCTTCAGTTCATTTCAAGGTCAGACATCTGTGAGTAAAAATATGAACAGATTGGAAAGCCGCTTTATTTTAGAAAATCAAGTCTATTGTATAAAGTGCTATATAAATAAATTTAAAGTGACTTTATTCGAGAGTTTGCGCAAACATGTCCACATCACTATGATCAGATGCTTTCTTAACTGCTCTTTTCTCACAACGGTCATTGTTGATGTTTGTTTACTTTGTTGCTAACAGGAAACATATTTACATATATTTATATATTCACCCATTTTCGTCAGTGTGAAAATACCTCCAGGAACAGTAGATCTCCAGTAACAGAATTGGGCACCCCTGATGTAAATGAATTGTGTTATGTCAGCAAGAGAAGTATAGACAGAATAAAGAGAAATATAGGAGTTATCTCTACTAATAGTTAGCTGCAGATGTTATTTTTCTTTCCTCTCTCCATCAGACGGTTGAATATCCTGCGGGAAATGAAAAAATTCCACTTCCCTCAGTGTTGAACCGCTTCCCCTCCTCCACGCTTGGAAGCACGAAGGTCTTTATTTCCCATCAGCATCACCAGACCTCACCGTGTTTACACTCTTCACTGATCACCAGACAAACAAAGAAACCTTGAATAATTAAAATCTGAAATGCTTGTTTTGAAATATTTACATCCTTTACTTTGCTCAGAAAACCCATTTGTTATAGTTGGCTTGCTAATTGAGTTAATCATTTACTTCATAAAGTGTTTAACATTGCAATTCACAGAAGACAAACATCTTATAAAAACCAGGGTGTGCAAAGCCCACTTTTATATTCAGTTTCCCTGAAAAACAAAGCCATCAGAACTCTCTTAAAAAGCTGAATCCAGCCCTTAAAGGGTTACTTCACCCAAAAATGAAATTTCTGTCATTAATTTCTCAACTTCTTGTCGTTCCAAACCCGTAAGACTTTCGTTCATCTTCGGAACACAAATGAAGAGCTTTCTGTCCCTCCATTGACAGCTATGCAACTACCATTTTCACTCTTCAAAAAGTTCATAAAGAGATCGTAAAACTAATCCATATTAGTTGAGTGGTTTAGTCCAAATTTTCTGAAGTCACTCTATTGTTTATATGATGAACAGATTGAATTTAGGCTTATATTCACATAAAAACATTAATCAACTCGCACATCACACATTGTGGTAAACAAAAGCAAGTTTGCTTGACTTGTGCGAGAACCAATGAGGTTCATTCTCGTGTGTAACGCACGTTTGAGCTTCGGCAATAGGTTTGTTCTCCCGCGTGAAGCAGGTTTGTTTGAGCTTTTATGTTCGCTAATCAGTGAATAAAAGCCTAAATTAAATCTGTTCAACATAACAAGCGATCGAGTCTCTTAAGAAAATTTGGACTAAACCGCTCAATTCACTAAAAAATCTCTTTTTGAAGTTGTCTGTTGAGGGACAGAAAGCAATCAGGTTTCATCAAAAAGATCGTCATTTGTTTGCTGAAGTTGAACAAAATTCTTACGGGTTTGGAACGACACGAGAGTGAGTAATTAATGACCGAATTTTTGGGTGAACTAACCATTTAATGCTTTTCCCTGGTAAGACAATCTGGAGTTTTCCTCTCTGTGGAGGTTTCAGGCTGGAGGGCAGAACTTGTTTCTGTACCCCAGCCGTGACGCTCTCTTGCTGGGCACAGTGCAAAGAATTCTCCCTTCAGCAAATCTGGTGGCGTCTGATTGAATTGCACATTGTTGAAATACTTTAGTCAGTCCAGAGAGTCACATGTGGACTTTAGGGTCTCATTAGTGAGGCATGTCAAGCTGAAGATCTTCATAAAGTGCAGAAGTTAGGCTCGGGTTGTTTGCTTGTCCTCTACTTCGGGTTTAAAATAAACTCTAGCTTCCTTCCTCAATCCAGTGATGCATTGCTGTAACCAAGGCACTGCCCATCTTTGTTGACTAAAAATCATGAGCTGGCTGTCCCATTCAGGGTCATTATGGTGACTAAAACGCACTTGTGTTGAGGTCACAGCTTAAATGATCTCATGGGCTCAGATATGCTGGCTCACACCTCAGAATTTCTCTAATGTGACTTCAAGGCCTGTTTCTTTCCTCTTGTTCTTCTCTAGAAAGATTAAATCTTAATTCAATTTAAAACAAACCAGCTGCATTCGACCTGCCCTCACAGAGCCACGGAGAAGCCGCTGCTGTTACATAACACGGTGTTGTTTTGTGCTGAATAAGGGGTCTTTTTGGTGAACTTGCACGAGTTGTTCTGTGTACAAGTAACATGCTGCTGACTTTCCGTTAGAGTTCTGATAGAGATAAACGTTACAAATTTGTTTGCACTAGCAGTCTATCTTTGTTAATCTATACAGGTATGTCTTTCTCTTTGTGTTCTTTTGTATCTTTCCTGTCATGTTTCTTGCTCATTGTCCCAGCTGTTGGTTGAGTGGGTCCGTATGGATCCTATCCTGGCTAATATCCTCAGTGATTGGTGTGGTGTTAAGTGTAATCTGTCCTCCCACGTTGTGTTTTTATGGCGGTGATGTCTGATAGGCCATGACAGGGTCAATGATATGAGACATCGCTGATTATATACAAGGAACTTCACGAATGGCTAATCTAGAACCTGTTTATCTATTCTGAAGAGCATGATTAGTTTCTATTCTCTGACTCTCTATATAGCTAAAACATATATAGATAGAGCGATTATGCAAATGAATCATTGAAATGATTCACAGATATGAAAGTAGCATGCATGCAGTGTTGCTAGGCAATATAAAGATGTAATCTGTTTTGTTTTGAGAGAATTATTTTCTGCCCAGGGTTCATGATTAGCATTAGTTAGGGTGGTCTATTTTAAACTTTTAAGGGGCATTCCACCCAATAATGAGAATTCTGTCATTGTTTACTCACCCTTATGTTGTTCCAAAGCTGTGACTATCTTCTGCTGAACACAAAAGATGATATTTTGAGAAATGTTAGTAACTACTAGTTTTGGTTACCATTGACTTCACTTGTATGGACTGAAAAAATAAAACGGTGAGGAATTTTCCAAATATCTTCTTTTATGTTCCTCACTAGAAATAAAGTCATATAAGTTTGGAGCGTCCTGAGGGTGGGTAGTTGATGACAGAATTTAAATTTTTGGGCAAACTATCCCTTTAAAGCCAATATAGAATCAAAATTGACCCTATATAGTCTCTTAACACTTGTTTCTGGTCTTATTGAATTATTCTTAGGTGAACAATGAACATTAATTTCAAAAAAGAAAATCCTTGTAATCTTTCTTCAAACATTACCTTTGAAACAACTTTTCTTTTCAGACAACTCTTATTTTTCAACTTGGCCTATCACACCATCTATCCCGTCAATTCCTGATGGATGAAATCATCCCAACCTTTTGTTGTTGTTTTCCCTCAGAAATACTTGCTTTCATTCATCTCATCAGGTTGAGAATTGCTTTTCATGTTGATTTTAAAAGATAAACAGATATAATAAGAGGAATTGAACATCTCTTTTTGTTGATGGGTTAATTGCATTTCATTTCTGTGGACTTTTTTTTAAAGGGCAAGCATACGGTTGAAAGATTGCCTCCTTTTGTATTTGGGTGAATGTTTCATGAGAAACCTTGGTTGCTTTTCTTCATTTTAGTTGCATAACGCCAACTAAATGTGTTTTCATTGTGCTCCAAACTTAGTTTGAGATGCACAATGGAAGATGCACGAGAAATTTGAGTTACGAAACTCAAATGAGTCAAGTATTTTCCTTCCAAAGACTCAATATGTAAATACAACTCTTGGGTTTGACAGTGTTTCCTGTAAGTACAGTTATTTTAATGTCAAATGCTTTTATCTTGAGCGGTCAAAGTTTTTCCTTTAGAGAACCACAATATCCTCCGTTAAATAAATTAAACAATCCACTGATTTATTCGGGGCCTGAGGGCCACTGCACTAAAGGCTTATGATGAGATTTTATTGCTTGAATGTTAAACAGTTGCATTTAAGATGCAACTTCAAAGACAGCGCCTCTAGAAAAGACTTTAATTTAGAAATGATGTTCTGAGGACTCTGGTTGTATTCAGTTCACCTATTTAACTTTTGACCTCATTTAGAATTTCTGTTTCTTTGCAGGGAGTCCCTCCAAAGCTGTATCCACCATGTCCCTTTCTGTGCGCCCCTCGCGGAGGGTCGTCGCCAGATCCATCACTAGGAGCCAGTCCTTTGCCGGAGTCAACTCCTACGATAAGTCCTACAGGTCAGTGTTGACCTACACATGCATGTACACACACTCAGATAATGTATATTTTAAAACAATAAACAAGCAGTGCTCTCAAGCATGCATTAGGGGTGGGTGATATATCAAAAATTCATGTTATATCAATGATTTTAATGCCTATAACCCTAACCCTCACATTCAGCCACTCAGCAAGTGATTTTAATGTACTTTTTTTATTGGACCATTAAATTTCCTAAAGACCATCAGTAGACTATTTTTGCGGTCGATTCTTGTTCTGTGACTTGCGAGTTTGAGAGCACTATGATAGATGGGATGTTTAATAGCGTCTATGATTTATACTTCAATAGCAAAAACAGCATTAGGGTTGGTAAGTTTGATAATCACTCAAAAATGTTTATTGAAATCCATCTGTTTCTTGTATTAAAATGTTTCAGTAAAATAAATGTCAAGTATTGCAGTTATATACATTTATAAATATATTTAAATGTTACATTAAAATATTGTCCATGCTTTCATATAAATTAAAAATTATAATATAAATAAATAAAAGTTATTGAAAATCCATGGATAGTTGGATACAATCAATATATTCATTATTTAAAACTAGATTTTAACTACTTTTTTAGTTCATACATGACCAAAGGCAGTCAGTATCTTTAAAGGGAAGTCACAGCTGACAGGACGTCCTGTGTAACCAGTATACATTTCCTAATGCAGCAGGAAAGCATGGACATTTGTTATTGGCGAAAAAGAGATTTCGATCCAACAAAACAAGGGACAGATTTTTGTGAGAAATCTGTGTCAATCTTGTAGCCAGTTGATTTTATACTCTCCACACTTGAATATTATTTCTCTATCTTTATCCATTTAATAAATAAGCGTTGTTTTTGTTCAAGTGTATGTGTGTGCGCCATGTTGTAGAGGTAAACATGTGGCAACATGTTAATTTTTCAAAAGAGCAGAGTGGCTCTTGAGCATTGAGTCTTCTGGTTGATGTAGTTTGATTCAAAAGCATGTACAGCACTCTTCAAACCCCTGCTGTTGAAATAGAGCAGAGACAGAGAACGCATGAAACATTAAAGAAGACCACTATCAGGGTAACACGAAGGAGCACAGAACAAGAGCTCCAGACAGAATGAGCAGAAGGATAAAAGAAAGAAACACAAACAACGAATATCAGTTTAGAGTTAAATGGGGTACATGTAAAATAAAGCATTACGATGATTAAAGGAAAGATTTCCCCGTCATTCACTCATTCTGTGACGTCTTTTAGTCCACCTATTGTTGCCGTTTCATCATAGCTTTACTGGGGCAAATTGTGTCAAGACACATCAGTCTTTCTCTCCATTTTATTGAGCTGTCATCTGGGATGAGCAATTCCAGCAGCACGTGTGTGTTTCTAAAGCACTATTGATTTAGATAAGAGATTGTTTGTTTCCCTGGTTGACCAGAATACTTTTCTGCACCTCCTCTGCCATTGGTCGGACAAACAATGGCCCTACTGCTCAATCATTTCGGGCTGATTGATGGCATTGTCACTTGCTTTATCTGGCCTTTTTCTGCATTGTCACTAAATATTACATGTATTTATGCCTTGCAGTTTGGTTTCCTGTGACGTTTTTAACATTGTAGTTGAAAATTCTGCTGATTTAAATGATAAAATAAGAATAGCTTTTATGGAGTTAATATAAACTGTATAAAGTTCAGCTGTTATTAATACATTATTTTAAATTATAATTAAATTAAATTATATAATTCAAAAATTTTAAATATATTGTTTTATATTAATATATTTTTAATTCAATTCAAATTTTAATTCAAATAATTTTAATCATTATTTTAGATTTTAAAAATTCCAAAAATAAATATTTTTTTGAGTTAAATGGCTCAATCAGGTTTTCAGTTGAAAAAACCTCTTATTGTTGTAGTTGACTGCACATTAAACTAGAGTTGGGGAAAGTGTTTAACCATCCAAAAATTATCTTAAAAATATATACTAAAGCTTTATGTACCTTACATGTGTCCTAGGAACCTTTCTGTGTTCAGCACCCCGGCGTGCGTGAGGAAGACTCCCTCCAGAGCAAGCAGGATGTTCACGCTCTCTACTAAATCACCTCCCCCAAAAGTGCCCCAGCCTGAGAGGCTGGACGAGGTGTACGAGGCCCTAAAGAAAGGACTGCAGTATGTACACACACACACACGGATTGTAAACATGTATTAGACGTTACAGTTAATTTAAAGGTGCAGTAAGGGATTTCTGAGAAACAGTGTTGATATTTGAAATCAGTCCAAACAAACACACCCCTCCCTTCATTGCTCCGACCCCAAAATGCACGAACACGCAATACAAGAGTGTATGTCTCTTTATCATAGCTGAAGCAAATCAAAATAATGCTTCAAGAAAATAAAGCGAGGGTGATGAATGAATAGCAAGGAAGAACAAAAAATTAACAGACAGTACATAAGAGTATATACAAGCAAGATTTCATTGTCAGTTCCAGACAAACATTCAAAACTGCGCTGTTACTATAGCTAACATCGCAACAACAGCATATCTTGGTTCTGTGAAACACTTTCAGGCCTTCCCGCTTAGGTCTCTCCAGCGCTTTTCTAATATTAACACGGGTCCTAAAGCTCTTGCCTGATCATAACCCTTCTTTTTCCAATGATATTCTTCTGAACTTTTCTTTTTTGTAATGTCTCTCAGCCATCTCTTTCTACAGTGTTTCTTCAAATCTCCCTGTTGCTTACTCTCTCTCCTCCTCCATCAAGAGCTGATTGGCTACAAGTATGTTGTGGTCCGATCCACTTTCAATGGCATTTCTCAGAAATCGCTTACTACACTTTTAAACACGTAATGCAGTGTTTTATCAATTTCCACACAGTGTATTATCAAAGAGACATATTATAAACCACAGTTCTGCTTGCACAATACATTAAGCATTGACAATGACACAGATACTGCCCCATACTTCTACAGATCCTACCTGCAGGTCCATCAGATGGAACTGGAGAGCCTGAACAGACAAATGAAGGAGTCTAAGAGGAACTCTCGCTTGGTAAGTATGAGCATAAAAAGAAGAAAGAATTTAAATGACCTATTGATTTTCAAATATGAAGCCATTTCGGCACTTACAAATCGTGTCATGGTACTAACCTATTTAAAGCTGCAGTCTGTAACTTTTTTTGGTTAAAAATGATTTCGAATCAATTTTTGAGCAAATAAATATTGTTCAAAACTATCGCCTTACCGTAGCCCGGTTCACAACGGTAAGGTTGTAATAATGTTTTCTGGTAGGTTTCTGCGGAAAATTCGAGCATGTCGCCATTCGTCTTTGTGTCATTACATCACGCCTGTTTACATAAAGAAAAGTCATAGATAGTAGGCTGTAGCTGTGTCCCAATTCAGGAGCTGCGTCCTCCGGAGATCTCATTTGAAGGCTGCATACATCAAGTCTCATTTAAGAAAAGTAACTGTAATAAAATTGACTGGTATTCCTTGTGAGGTGTGAAATATTTTGATTTCTTTATTACTTTGCAATCTTACGGTTACTTCTCTGAAATGAGACTCACTCGATGTGCACAGCCTTCAAATGTGACCTCCGGAGGGCGCAGCCCCTGAATTGGGACACGGCTTATATTGCATATGAGGATGCTGCAGGTGGTGGATCATTTATAGTTTTTTTCTCACAGCAGCTGGAATAATTAAATTTGTTATTTTGATGGCAGATTTTATGGTATGACAAATTAACATTAGAGATTAATAATTTGTACAGTTAATGTGATATGACCTAAGTGGTCGTTAGATTTAATCCCTATTGGTTGTGCAATTTATTGTAATGCTTTTTTTTCTCAGTTGTTGAGAACAAAAGTGTCAGATTTGTTACTTGTTCAGATGGCTTTTTCCATTAAAAATTCATGGTCATACTTCCAAGACTACAATCAGTGATTCCGAAGTTCAGTATCCACCAGTACGGTGACTGGTAACCACACATTCTCCTCAAAACATTAGAATCATCCGCTCTGAGGAGCTGTGCCATTGCACAACTCACGAAAGATGATAATTCTGCAAATAGCTGGAATTACAGGTTTCAAACAGAGATGGCGACAAAGAGGCAAAACTTACAGACTACAGCTTTAAAGGGTTAGTTCACTCCAAAATAAGAAAAATGTCATGTATTACTCTCAGTCACTTCATTCTACACCTATAAGATCTTCTTTCATCTTTGGAACACAATCAAGATATTTTTGATGAAATGCGATGGCTCAGTGAAGCCTGCATCGCCAGCAAGAACACTAACTTTTTCAATGCCCAGAACACTACTAAAAACATATTGAAAACAGTTCATGTGACTACAGTGGTTTAACCTTAATGTTATGAAGCAACGAGAATACTTTTTGTGTGGCAAAAAAACAAAATAACGACTTTTTTCAACAGTATCTAGTGATGGGCGATTTCAAAACACTGCTTCAGGAAGCTTCAAAGTTTTATGAATCTTTTGTTTCAAATCAGTGGTTCAGAGCCCATAAGTGTTTTGAAATAGTTCACGTGACTTTGATACGCGCTCCGAACCACTGATTCGAAACTGATTTAAAGCTTTGAAGCTTCATGAAGCAGTGTTTTGAAATCGCGCATCACTATATATTGATAAATAAAGTGGCTATTTTGTTATTTTTGGTGCAGAAAAAGTATTCTTGTTGCTTTATAATATTAAGGTTGAACCACTGTAGTCACATGAACTGTTTTAAATATGTTTTTAGTCGCTTTCTGGGCATTGAAAAAGGTAGTTTTCTTGCTGTCAATGCAGGCCTCACTGAGCCATTGGACTTTATCAAAAATATCTTAATTTGTGTTCTGAAGATGAACGAAGGTCTTACGGGTGTGTAACGACATGAGGGTGACATAATTAAAATTTTTGGGTGATCTAACCCTTTAAATCCAAACACTTTTCTGTCTTTTTTATTTCAATATGTCTGATTTGTAATCTCTCTCTGTTGTAGGGGTTTTTGTATGAACTTGATAAGGTGAGTGGACACTTTTTTTGAAAATTCTCATGACTGTTAATAATCTTTTGAACATTATAAATGTTATTCCCTGTTCTCTCAGCAAGTGAAAGTGATCGAGAGATTCATGAGGCGACTGGAGTTCCATCTCAGTAAGGTAAGCCTGTCGTTTAACTGAAATGCAAATCATTTGTAAAGGGAAACTATGCAAATATTTTGAATATTTAAGTGTTATAAACACAATGTAATATTCATTAAAATTGTTAGTAAAAGCAGGGTTTTTTTTATATTCATTTTATATTAGTCAAATTTTCATCATACTTATTGTGGCACTCTTGTCAAATAGAGTTGCATGTGTGTGTTGTAGCTCAGCAGGTCTGTTCTTGTTCAAATGTTTCTGTTAGTGACTGCTCTTGCATGGACCAGTGGCCCTGATAACAGCATCCGTTTGGCTGTGCACATGCATTCATGCACGTACGTCTGAGTCTAAACAGTGGCCTTTTTTCCTGATTGATGGTCACCTACAGGATATATAGTAAAGCCTAATCTTCCCCCTCACTGAGGACACATTCTTAGACAGTTTTTCCCCCCGTACATGCACATTGATGCTCACACACTGCAGGGGACACGGGTCACAGGCAGAGGACACCTTCAGGGGCTGCTTGCATTCTTGGCTTGTTTGGGGAGCGGTAAAAACCCTCCGCTGGACCTGTTGGAGTCTGAACTAACAGCCTAAACTAACCCAAGCCAGCTGCATTGCAGGAAGAGCCCTTCCCCTATCGTCCTCTTCCTCCCCAGCCCCAATTCGCTTGTGATTAGTGTGTGTTTTATGAGCAGAGGGCGCTGTAGGGAGTCTCCACGCTTTGGCTAGGTCAGATATGTTGGGCCTCTATTTTAGTGGAGGAGGGGTGAAGTGAGGAAAAACCCTTAATATTAAGTGGCTTTGCTAACAACAAACTTTCAGATGCTTTGTACGGATGGTGGCATTCATGTATTGGCTCTGGTCTGTGACAAATGCATAAATAGGCGTGTTGTTATCAGTTTTGTATAGCAGTGTGTATTAGCAAAAGAAGGGCTGTCATAACTCTGTGAAACTTATGACTGTCCCGCTGACTCCCTGCCAGTATGCTGGAACACGCTCACTGGATGGCTCCTAACCACCTCCAGATGGACACACTGAGAGGAAAATTTTCCTTCTCCCATTTTATATCTTTTCTTCATCCTTCTTTCGGTTATTGCAGGAAACCTTTTAAGGGCCGCAGACTGTTTCGTCCTTGTTCTCGCCTTCAGTCTTGGGGAATGTGTGTGTGTGTTTGTGTTTCTTGACTTATTTATCCTATTGTGTGTTTATATGTGTGTACTCCTAATATGAGGATCCCCAACTGTTTTGGGTCATTCTACTGGGCACGGCTGCGTATGCATTTCAGGCGATTAGGTTCATCACCTTGGCCTTGCCACATGCACACATTTACTTTTTCAGCTGAGACATTTTGGTTTCTATGACACAGAATATTCAAGGAAATGTTGTTCTTCTTTTGGTAAAAGGCCCTTTCACACCAAAAGTGAGATGAATAAGCCTCAGGCTGAAGGAAATGCATATTTACGCCTGTACAGTAGAGGGCGCAGCTCTAACAAACCTTTCAGATGTGCTGCCATTCTGGATTAAAGAAGAATAGGATAAAGGAGGAGAAGGAAGTTCAACACTCTTAATTCTAGATCTAATATAGAGTAATTTTTGCTTATTAGTATGGTTGAGATCATTGAAGGTCAGCAGCAAAGACATTGCATAATAAAGTGAGAATCAATAGATAAAGTATATTTGTGTAATTTAATATAGTTAATTATTACAGCTTTCCGTAAAATTCTGAAATTTCATTTTGAGGAATACATAATGTTTTCGTGCAAGTGAGATGAGTAAATGCATGTTCACATTTAGTCTAGAACTACAATAACCATCATGTTTACGCGACATATTTAGCTGTCAGTCAATAAATGTGAAAACAAAGTAACTTTAATTTTAAAAAAAAAAGTAACAGGTATATTATTTTAAATTGAAAAAGTAATCTGATTACGTAACTTAAGTTACTTGTAATGCATTACCACCAACACTGGTTTGTTTCCGAATATAAAAATGTGCAAGAACTTGCTCTGGCCCTTGTTTTGGATGATTTTGTCCCGTTGTTGTACTTGTTGTTATCTGTTGCCTTTGTACAAGCAGGATGTGACAATTGGTCAGTGTGGTATTTGTCCGGACCCTCCTCCACTGTGATTGGACGGCTGGGAAAAAGTGGCAATAATGAGTGTTGCTTTTTACCCAGAGTTGAACAATTTTTTTTTAACTCTCTGTGACAGAAGAAAACGTCAAACACTGTGAAATAAATGCTCAGTGCATCGTCACACAGCTGGCATTTTTAAACACGCAGTTCTCCCATTGAAAACAATTGAAAAAATATGCTGGCCTTACGTGTACACACGGTCTTGTTTTGATTATATAAATGTGGTGAGCATAAGAGACTTCTTACCAAGCCTAAACTTTTGAATGGTAGTGTGCAACTTTTGTTCAAATATAGTAAATTACTACAACCTAACTCTTAATTCATAACCTTACACCTACAAGATAAAAACAAAAGTGCATTATTTACTTTATGAAGTTCTTTTTTCCTTTTTGAAGATGTTCCTTTGCTCAAACAGTAAAGCATGCCAACACACAAATGTACATAATATTTCTTATTTTATAGCCGTTTAGTAATTTTGTCTGCCTTTCATGGCACAGCTTAAACATTGGTGTTTCAGTGATTGTTCTCAGTTGTTTTTAAATGTTTTAAAGTCATGATCCTCCTGCTAAACATTCTTCCAGTGAACGGAGCTTTCTTACTGTTTGCATGTTTCTCATTCATACTGGTTTACAGTAGACGGCTCATTCTTTTTCTAATCTCTGAATTAGAGGACTCGTGCTATGAATAATTACTAAATTACTGTTTGTAATGATGATGTCTCTTTCTCTGAACATCTGCCTAAATTTTAATTGGCATAATGAGGAGATTTAACAGTTTCCTGTCTCCATTACTGGCTTCCGCATTTGCAGACCCGCTCAAGGTGTTGCCGATTGATCAATAAAATCTAAATTACTTATATTAGAGACAATGAGGCCCAGCAGGAAGTACTTGGGCAAGAAAAGATTTAACTAGATGTTGTGGTTTGTGCATGTGTGTGCATATGCAGTCAAATCAGGTCAATGTCACCATCTGGATGTAGACTAAGCTGTGGCCAACTCATTAAATTATAAGATACTAAACTTTATTGAAAAATCTTGTGTGTTTGTAACAGGGTAGTTAGCTTCTAGCTGGTCTAAGCTTGTCATTATTTGGTTGACCAGTCACAATGTTCCAAAAAGCCTGGCCATTTTAAACTAATATGATATGATAGTTTGTTGCTGGTAAAATAGGTAAATTTTATCTTATATAGTATTTTTTTCCCTTCAAATATTAAGATGTGTATACATTTTAATAAGCAAAAATGTATGAGATAATAAGAATTGATTTTTCAGCTAATGTCCAGCTAGAAACCAGCTACCATATGTCAATACACTGCTCCAGATGGATTTTTCAGCAGGAAATGCTATTGAAGACATTTGTTCTTAAACACCCACATCAATATTGCACATAATTGATGTATTTCATAAGCGTTGTGTGTGTGTCTGCAGATTGACGAGCTCTATGAGGCCTATTGCATGCAGCGCAGACTGAGAGACGGAGCCGATAAGATGGTGAAGGCTTACACTGCCTCTCCAGGCAGCAGGGAGGCCAGAGAGAGTCTGTCTGAAGCCAATAAGAGCTTCAAAGAATACACAGAGGTATGAGTGTGTGGGTAGAAGAGAGTATGGGAGGATGATGAAGAAGAGTTATGGACCCTCTGTCATTAAGGAACTGAATCCACTTTGGACTTGAAATTCACTCAAGTTTATGCATTTGCAAACTGAATTCACTTCAGAACTAAAATTCTCTTAGTGAACAGAATCCATTTCGACCTCAAATTCACTTTAGCTTAGTATTAGTGAACTGAATCCACTTCAAACTGAAATTCACTTCATCTTAGTATTAGTGAACTGAATCCACTTCAAACTGAAATTCACTTCAGCTTAGTGTTAGTGAACTGAATCCACTTTAAAACTGAAATTCACTTCATCTTAGTGTTAGTGAACTGAATCCACTTCAAACTGAAATTCACTTCATCTTAGTATTAGTGAACTGAATCCACTTTAAAACTGAAATTCACTTCAGCTTAGTGTTAGTGAACTGAATCCACTTCAAACTGAAATTCACTTCATCTTGGTATTAGTGAACTGAATCCACTTTAAAACTGAAATTCACTTCAGCTTAGTGTTAGTGAACTGAATCCACTTTAAAACTAAAATTCACTTCAGCTTAGTGTTAGTGAACTGAATCCACTTCAAACTGAAATTCACTTCATCTTAGAGTTAGTGAACTGAATCCACTTCAAACTGAAATTCACTTCATCTTAGTGTTAGTGAACTGAATCCACTTCAAACTGAAATTCACTTCATCTTAGTGTTAGTGAACTGAATCCACTTCAAACTGAAATTCACTTCATCTTAGTGTTAGTGAACTGAATCCACTTCAAACTGAAATTCACTTCATCTTAGTATTAGTGAACTGAATCCACTTTAAAACTGAAATTCACTTCATCTTAGTGTTAGTGAACTGAATCCACTTTAAAACTGAAATTCACTTCATCTTAGTGTTAGTGAACTGAATCCACTTTAAAACTGAAATTCACTTCAGCTTAGTGTTAGTGAACAGAGTCCCTTTCAAACTGAAATTCACTTTAGCTTCGTGTTAGTGAACTGAATCCACTTCGAACTGAAATTCACTTCATCTTAGTGTTAATGCACTTAATCCACTTTAAAACTGAAATTCACTTCAGTTTAAGCGTTGGCAAACTGAATTCACCTCAGAACTGAAATTTCAGTCTTAGTTACCAATTCAGATTTGAAATCCACTTCATTTTTGTGATAGTAAACTGACTCCACTTCAGAACTAAAATACACTTTAATTTAGTGTTATTAAACTGAATCCACTTAACTTTAATTCACTGCGAGGTGTGAGGGACTGGAGTTGCGGGTAAACAATAAACTGATTTATTTACAGTGGTAAGATACACATCAAGAGATTAATATGGAAATAATATCATAATGTATGGTTCCGGTAAAAGTGCGACCCTGAAAAATGTGATTAATTTTATGACATTGTCAGGAAGTTGAGACTTACACTCTACTGATTGTGGCTTAGGCCACAGGGTTTTTTTTGCATCCAGACTGATGGATACAGGGCAGAACTAGACTCATTCAATATGCTCATGGAAATAATGCAGGGAGGCAATCTGATTAAGAGTGGACAGCTTTTCCCAGTCAAGTGCTTTTCATTACCCTAATGGTTGCTGCAAGACAAGCGTTCAACTTTAGGAAAAGTATTCCCTGTGATTCTCCTCCCTCTCCCTCTGGCTATTACTTACTGAATACTGTACAGTATATACTTTATACTGTCTACAATTTTTTTACATAAATGTTAAGTAAAACAGTAGGTACTATTCCACGATTAACACTTCAAACTGTAGGGTGCCATATGTGTTGTTTCTACACATTGCATGTTTATTTCTCTCATTCCTGCCACCTTTGTGTATCTACCCACTGTCTTTGTCCCTACAGAATATGTGCATGCTAGAGAGTGAGCTGGAGAACCAGCTGGGGGAATTCCATGTCAAAATGAAAGGTAAGGCCGTCTCTGTATATCAGGATAAAAGTCAACTCCAGAGTGATTTTAATTTGTGGTTTCCTACAGCTATAAACATATTTCTCATATCTCACACCTGATTTAATTTTTTCCAACAGTGTGCTGTATTTAAATAACAATGTGCGCCTTTGTTTCAGGCTTGGCGGGTTTTGCACGACTTTGTGCTGGAGATCAGTATGAGGTGAGCTGATTTTATCATTTATAGTCAGCACGAAATATTATTGCACACAATTAATCAGTGCACATAATCTTTTATAAAAAGTCCAGTTAATGTAATAAAGATTACATTAAAAAACATTGGGAGATACATTGAGATGCTTTGACAATGTATTTCACATCATTGTTGTCATCCTTGTTCCCAAAAAATATGGCCTGGTACGTGGTTCAAAATGTTCATCCGCTCCACATTTAACTGCAAATTTGCATTCAGGTCTTTTCACGGTCCATTCAATTCCTGGTGGGTAAAATAAAGTCCCACCATACCCTCTAAAGTCATATTACTTAAGATTGCAAACATTTTATGTTGACTTTCCTCTATATTTACATTCATCGTGCCCTGCCTTCAGTGATCTGCTTTGCACTTTTGTCAGTGGCAGATATGACAGATAGTGGTGATTGAAGATCTGGCTGGTTTGAACACTGCACTAGGCAATCTATAAGCTATAACCACCATTGTGCTCATGAGCAAGCTTTGGATGAAAGCGTCTGCTAAATGACTGCTTACGAGAGAGGCAGACAGAGACGGATCTCGGCATCTGCTCTGTGCAGAACAGATTTGGGGAGGATAATTAAAGAAGGACGAATGTTAATGTGTCTGTCCCACCTCCACCTGTTTAACATGCAAGAGCTTCAGAGTGACTGACAGGCCAATCAATGCAGTGAGTCAGCACAGTCTGCTCAGCAAGAGCCCTCAGAGATGTGACAGGAAGGGAGGTGGTGTGAAAAAGAACAAGAAATTGACTTCAAGATTTAGAAATGGTGAAAGAGTGGGTGGTAGAGACTTGGTTTTTTTTATTCGGCCCATCTGTTACTCTCACTCTGTTCATTGCCTTTACTGCGCAAAAACACACAAAAGTCAAGATCAGTTTAAAGTTATTTAAAAGTTTGACTTTTTGTTAAATGTTTTCTTAATAGAAGAAAAAAAGCATTTGCCAGTGGAATAGAAGAGATACATTTAAACTTTATTCTATGAAAACAAGCCTAAACACCTTGCAATCTGGCAGTCTGGAATATTTTTATATAATTATTATATATAATATATATAAATTATTTTATTATATAATATTTCTGTATATATTTTATTAATAAACATCCGGATATAAATAATACAATTATTAAAATAATTTACATTTACATTTACATTTAGTCATTTAGCAGACGCTTTTATCCAAAGCGACTTACAAGTGAGGAAAACAAACAAGCGATTCTTCATGAATTGGCAAATAACACAGGAAGTGCTCACAATACAAGTTTCATACATTGCTCAGTACCATAAGCTAGAGTAGGAAGGGAAAAAGGGAAGGATAGGGTTTTTTTTTTTTTTTTTTTTTTTATGAGGGGATTAGGTGTTCACGGAAGAGATGAGTTTTCAGCTGTCTCTTGAATATTGCCAGGGAATCTGCGTTCCTGATGAAAGTAGGGAGATCATTCCACCAGCAGGGAGCAGTGAAGGAGAATGTTCTGGAATGTTTCTTTTTAAGTATTTTTGTTATTACAATATAAGTAGTTATTATTTTTATACTGGTTAAGAAATAATGTTAATAATTGGTTGTTAGACTGAATGGTGTCATTTAAATTCCTCCACTATTCTTTAATATTAATTTCTTAATCAGTGTTTTTCTCTTGTTTACAGTAGAAATTGCTTGCGGTGTAATAATAATATACAGATTAAGAAATTATTTGAAAGGACTGATTGTTAATCGGACTGAATGAACCTCCACAGATCTTTATGAAGTACGGTCGCCAGCGGTGGAAGCTGCGGGGTCGGATTGAAATCAATGGCAAGCAAGTGTGGGACAGTGAGGAGATGGTCTTCCTCCCCCTTATCACAGAGTTTCTGTCTATAAAGGTAGTTTTATATGAATATACAGTTACATTCACTCGTGTATTGTCTGCTATTTCTCCCTCCTCCTTTTTTCTCACTCATACTATCAATCTCGATCTCTCCTTCCTGTCACATTCACATGTGCACCAGAGTCACATCAATCTGTGAGACATTAATGCACATAACAGCACAGCAGCTGGACTTTGACTTGTTTTTCTCTCCCAACGGTTCCATGACACATAACTGCATGCGAGGGGAGGGAAACATCACTTCGGGCTAGAGAGAGAGAGAGGTGGGGGGGATAGAGAGAGGAAGACTTCACGGGACAGAGTGAGGGGAAGTTTACAGAAGACAGTGATATTAAAACAGAGCAACTTCAGGGGAAGAATGAAGAGAATGCAGCTGATGTTTGTCAAAACATTTTCGATTGGTCTGAGAGATGTAAAATGTACACTCCCGGGCAAAAAAATGGACCAAGCCAAAAATGGCTAAATGTTTAGTTGTCTTTTAATGCTCTTAACCATTTTAATCACAAATTACTGGTCAGGAAATTAGCAAGAATTTCACAAATACAATAGATATTAACTTACAGACAGTCTTTTACAGGAAGAAGAGTCAGTGTTGTTCCACTCAATGTTAATGGCTTCCACCAGTTCATGAGAAGTTGTAAAATGTCTCCCACTTTGTTTGAGTTCAATGTGAGACCAAATATTCTCACTAGGGTTCAATTCTAGACTTTGAACAGGCCAAAACATGACCCTGACGGACTTTTTCTCAAGCCACTACTTGGTTGTCTTTGTAATTTGGGCAGGAGCGTTGTCTTGTTGAAAAATAACATCTGATCGTTCCTCTTTAGATAACAGTTTTTCATTTTTGCACACCATTCTGCAATATTCTCCTGTACTCCGAAGCAGTAAATGACTTTTTCACAGAGAGGTAGCTCACCAATACCAGCAGCTACAAAAACTCCCTGCATATTGACACTCTTCCTCCACGCTTCACTGTGGTAGAGATGCATTTATTATTATATTTCTCGCCAGATTTTCAAAGGCACAGCTCTGGAGCATCATCATGCAACTCGTGTTTCGCTGTGATTCATTACTCCACACACAACTTCCCATATTTTGCCAAAAACTTCATTCTGTCTTTGATGTTTTTCTGAGACTGCAATGGCTTTTAACTTGTGCATTTGCTTATATTTTGCTAATATCCTGACCAATAATCTTAGTGTTTTATCCATTTCGGGTTTGGCCCTTTTTTTGCCCAGGAGTGTACTGTTGGGTCTGATTCAAAAAAGGCCATATGAAATCAAAATTTATCCCATTTATTTTCTAATCTATGTCCCTGGTGTTATTGTGCATGATTATTCTAAAGAGTACAATTAATTTTTTTTCAATATAACTGTAATAAAAATTAATTAACTTTAAATACATTTAAAATAAAAATTATGCCTACTTTTGCATTTTGTGATGGTGATATTGTACTGATCATTAAAAACTGATGATAAGCATCTTGTATGTGGATGTCAAGGTGACAGAGCTGAAGGGTCTGGCCAATCATGTGGTGGTGGGAAGTGTCTCATGTGAGACGAAGGACCTTTTTGCCGCCCTTCCCCAAACAGTAGCTGTGGATATCAATGACTTGGGCACCATCAAACTCAGTCTAGAGGTCACATGGAAGTAAGTACAGCTTTGTGGGATCACATAAAATGTTGTCAATTCACATAGCGGCATTTTCAGAAAGATAATTGGAGATGAAATCGATCAATGCAACAGCTAATTTTATTGTAAATGCACTTTCATGATGAAACTCTTTCTCCTTTTGCTTCTGTAGTCCATTCGACAAAGATGACCAGTCGTCCTCAGCTAGCACCGTGAACAAGGCTCCTACTGTCAACAAACGCTTCTCTACCTACAACCAGAGTCCTCCAGACACACCCTCTCTACGAGAACAGGCCTTCTATGTGAGTCTGTCCATTTGTCCAGTTCTAATAAATTTCCATTGTCCATGAATATATACAATGTGGGTCCAAAACTCTGAAACCTACAGTAAAAGTACATTTTTCTTTTACAAACAACCTGAATCTACAATGGTTTTGAAACTTATATATTTATTTGAATTTTATTATAAATAATATAATTTAATATAATTAATATTTATAAAATGTATAATAATAATAATAATAATATATTTAATTTTATTAATATCATTTATATTTATGAAATTTAATATTTATATTATATTATATTATAAATATGACCCTGTTATTAATTTTTATAATAATACAATATAACCCTTTCCAGGTTTAAATGTAATTTTGCACCCAAGATTTTCAATATGGCCTCCCACTTTTGGAGCCCTCTGTATATCTACTTTCATAACTCATGTGCTTTGCTTCTGATATACTCCAGGGTGATTTATTTGATCTGAATTGATTCAAACCAAGCATTTCTTCTAAGTGCATACCACCATAATGTCGATATACTATTCTTCTCTCTCCCCCGTGCTAATGGAGGTCTCACAGTTCTCCAGACCCTCTTAAGATTTAAATTAGCGTAATAGCCTCCACATAGACTTATTAGTAGTCATTTCTCAGAAGCATTTTGATCTAACGAGGTCACAGTAACATGTAATGTCTCCATTTCAGATCATCTCATATGAGTTAGATGAAATGGTAGAAGTTTGGCTAGGTCAGACTGATAGCTTACTGGGTCAGATTACCTTGGGCCAAAAGTGATGTAGCTTAGCCTGCTCAAAATGCTCATGCTCTCCCGCCGACTGCATGCAGACAGCCCCACGGAGCATGATATCCAAACAGCGCTGGTCCTTACTGGACGTGTTCAGAGACACACTCACAGAGAAACTGACACAGAGCTGCTCTTGCAGCGACGTCACTTCGGTCCGCCTGGGAACCTCTCTGCTTTCCAGCCATGTAAGTGTGGTCGGCCAGTAGCGCTTGTAGTGTAACTTTAATCAGTAGTTAGCTAAAAAAAAAAAAAAAAAAAAAAAAAAAGTGTGACTGCGGATGTGCCCGAAGCCTAAATCTGAATTCGGAAAGGCACGGAAAATGAATAACTGATTCAACGGAGCAGCTAAAGGGACATGGCTGCGGTAGTCGGTTACATTAGTGTACATCAGATTTCACTTATTATGTGAAGAGAGGAAGGAAAGACGACTGACAAGACAATGGCGGAGGATTTGTTTTTTTTGGTGATAATATAATATATCTTGTAAAATGTGTGGTCAGTACCGCCACTCCCCTATACAAAGAGTACGCTTGATCGCGAATTGGAAAGCGATAGTAAAAAGCAAGCGTGATTTCAATACCCCCCCCCCCACACACACACACATATTGATAGTGGCTCCCTGATGTCCGTAATTTATTTACAGTGTAATTACCCAACTATATTATTGCGAGAGTATGCAAAAGCATTTTTTCCTCCTATCTTATTTTTTTTCCCATCATCATGTCCCTTTTAGGGGCTCCGTAGAATGTGTCATTTCCTTTCCGAACACAGTATTCCGCTTTGGGCACATCTCTAGATGTGACTAAAACAGGTTTGTATGGTTCGTCTGGTAATGAGTAGTATCTGCCGTCTATCTAGGTAATCATAGTTGTTGTAGTGATGATTTCCACTGTGTCCTGTAGCCACTGTCAGTAGCCTTTAATGAAATAGGATTCTCGTGCATGTTATTCGTTGTATTTCTGACTGTGAGTGACAATAGTAGCATCTACAGCCGTCAATAATGCATTCATTGATGCTGTTATTGTTTTGAAGGGTGGTCACATTAGCCCAGCGAGGCAGGGAGCGGCTGCAGCAAAAGTTAATTAGAGGGAGCAGGGAGTGTTTTAGCTCGCTGGGCCTGACGCCAGTCTGCTCTCCACTATAATGAAGCTCCGTGTCCAAAGATACACGCTAATGCTGAGTGACGGAGAACACACTCCTATCGTCCTATTGTACTCTCATCTCCCTCCACAAACTAGCCTGCTGTCTGCTCACAGTCGTCATGTGTTGTTTTAGCGCATATGTCTCACTAAGGACCATATAGTAGAATATGAAATGATGGCCTTTCACATGACTCCATCAGGGCTTCAATGCAAGTATGATGAAGGATGTTTTTGCTTTTACATTTATTCATTTTGCAGATGCTTTTATCCAAAGCGACTTACAAGTGAGGAATACAACAAGCGATTCATCGTGAAGAGGCAAATAGACGCAAGAAGTGCTCAAAATACAAAGTTTCAGACAAATTGCTTAAAGTGGCAGAAACTGGACTAGGGAGGGATTAAAGAAAAGTGAAAGCATATATCTTTTTTTAAATATTTACTACTATTTTTTTGTTATATTTTTTAATGTTTTACTAATACATTACATTACTATGTACAAAGTCTGTTTAAGATAATTCAGTTCACTCTGTGGTCATCTTTCTAACATCTTTGCCCAAGACAGCTGTTTCCTATGTAGACAATAGTCACATACTTGAATTAGGAAAGACAGAAATCTAGAAAGAAAACTGTCAATAACATATTTAAAATTTGCAGTAAGAAGTAATAGCAAATGCATTGCAATGTTTTTAGCTTTTTATTTTAATCAAAAATCATGTTCTTAAAAAATGTACAAAATTTTCTTAAAGAATTCTTAAATTGTTTTTATATTTAACTTATTAATTTGAATGCTGTATCAAGGCATTTACGTCCTTTAACTGAAAGACTATATTGACCATTAAGATCTTTCCCATTCATTTTTCTTCTACTTATAAGTATTAATTTGCATAAAATATCTAATGTGTATAACATCATGATTATTCAAACATTTAAGTTTTTTTTTTAAAGAAATAGCCGTTTTAATTCAGCAAGCATTTTTTAAATTGATTAAAGTGACACTAAAGACATTTATGTCGCAAAAGATTTCTATTCCAAATAAATAATTTTCTTTCCAAAGTTCTATTCATCAAAGTTAATACATTAACTAATGTTAACAAATTAACCTTATTATAAAGTGTAACTAAAAGTCAACCCCAACCTTTTGAACGGTTGTATGTCTACAACATTGTCAATGTAACTCAGTCTGTTTAGACATCTGAAAGCTATTTGAACATTGAGCGCCGTGTTCCAGCTTTACACTTTGCTCCACAGAGTTTGATGCTTAGAGGAACATTAACGTGAGTCATGTGAAAGGGTCTTTATTTAGATGATCATAATCATTTGTTTTCATCTTAATAATCAATTTCTTCCCCACTAGAATATGTTGAAGAGACAAGAAGAGATGGAGAACGGAACGGCGTGGTCAAACTCCTCCGAATCCTCAGATGATTCATCCAGTCCTCAGCTGTCCTTGGGAATGCGTCACGCACACAAGAACTTAGTACAGCCTGAGGTACAAACTGTCCCTCCTGCCATTGAAATCTCATTTGCACCCCGCGAATCGGCGACCTCTACTCCCACCCGCCTGGCCAATCAGAAAGAAGAGGAGGAGGAAGAAGAGGAGGATCTGAAGAAACCAGCAGCCACCGTAACAGTCACCCCTGAGGCTCCTGTAAAACAGGAAGTGCCCAATGGCCATCCCCGCTATTCTCGCTCCCTTAGCCATATCAGTGAGATTAGCGCAGATGGTGTTTTGACAGATAGACTGGCTGGGGAATCCGTGGAGGCCACTGAAGCAACTTCAGCGGTCTCTTCGGTATTAGTAAGTGACATTGCCATGGATATGCCCCACCGAGCAGAACCGTGTTTTGTAGTACCAGACACTCAGGAGATCTGTCCCATTCCTGATCCCTCCACAAGTGAGCCATCCTGTCCCACTGAGCCACTGAACTGTTCTGAAAGTAGCTCTCCTGCTGAAACCTCAGCTTGTAACTCAGCTGAAAAAGCTACAGAGCTCAGGTCTAGGCCCACCTGTGGAGACAAAGACTCTTTCTCCAGTGCGAATGCTTTGTCCCAGCAGATGGACAATGGAGCTCCTAGGACTGATTCCTCTTATGAGCCACACCTCACAAAGACACAAACAGGCGACCTGCTGGCAGAGAAGTCTGGTTCTTTAGTAGACACCATAACCATGGGTGGTTTGGAGGAACAATCAGCAGACAGCAATGTGGAGGAGGCCCTTGGTGCCGTTTTGTCCTCCCTTGATGACTACAGAGGCCAGTTCCCAGAACTGCAGGTCTTAGAACAGGAACTGAAGCTGTTGGAGGAGGCGCTAACAGTGAGTGTTGCACCTTTTTTGTGGTTTTGTTGTTATGGTTTGGAGAAAAATTGTCCACCAAGTCATGCACTGCAACCAAGATATATTTTTGGATTTTTAATATATTATTCTTTTTATTTTACATGGATGTTTTTTTTATCTTCAAAAGTCTATTTAATTTACAAAAAACGTGATATTTAAGGTGTATGAAAAATGTTATTACTTTTTTATAATTTAATTTACTTAAACTTGACCCCATTGTTTTAAACCTTGTGACTTGGCATTAACATGCGATCACTGTGATCTGATCAAGCGGTTCGAATCATCAGGACACGGCACGCTTACACTTGTCAGCATCAAATGGCTTCTATGTCTGGATACATTTTTGGATATCTTATTCCCACACGATATTTTATAATGGAAGATAGCCCAAGTGCAAAGTCAACCTGAAGTGGTGTGGTTTCTTTTAAAGACTATTATCTGTCACTGGGCTATACTTTTCAAATTTTGTAAAATGAGGAGGAGGTTTCAAATAATGATGATTTAAACGGACACATAAGGGTTCAAAATCGTTGCCAGATGTGGTGGAAAAATTGTACATCCTTTACAGACAATAAATGACTGTGCAACTTTCGGATGCAAAAGCAAACTTATTCGTCACGGAAAAACACTCAGTTGCGTGATAGTGGGTGTTTTTTTTTGTGTGATGTTGACCTGTGAATGAAGATAGGATGGCTAGATTGCGTTTACATTACACTGAGATCCAATCACAATGCGTCTTTGACTGCCTCTGTGCCAGGACACACAGGTCGAATAAAATTCTGATCACAAACACATTTACACTTGGCATTTCAGTGTGTTTGTGGATAACATCCGGTCGCATGTTATTGTGAGTGAACAAGCCCTGAGAATCAGTTCGCACCGTTGTCTTATATCGCCATCTTGATCAACATTTTTACAAATCTTTTATGAGAAGGTCAAGAAGGTTGAAAATGAAGACACCTTTCCCTTTCACCTTTGTCCTTTCCATCATGCAGTGATTTAGGGGCCATTCACACAGAACACATTTTTGCTGTTAAAAGCAAGATGCAGGTCAGTGGAGCTGAAAAAGCGCAAGGTCTGGGGACGCGTTTTTTTTAAAAGTTGTACTTATTTTAACTTTTTAGAGCGCTGTGTCATGCACAAGATGCTGCAAGAGACGCTAGCGCAACGGTTTAAGGATTAGTTCACTTCAGAATTAAAATATCCTGATAATTTACTCACCCCTATGTCTTCCAAGATGTTTGCGTCTTTCTTTTTTTTTGTTTTTTTTAATGAAAACATTCCAGGATTTTTCTCCATATAGTGGACTTCAACGGATACAGCAGGTTGAAGGTCCAAATTGCACTTTCAATCCAGCATCAAAGGGCTCTACACGATCCCAGACAAGGAATAACAGTCTTATCTAGCGAAAACCATTTTCTTAAAAAGTATGTATTTTTTTAAAGAAAAAACTTTAACCACAAATGCTTGTCTTGTACTAGCTCTGTGATACGCCACGCATTATGTAATCACGTTGGAAAGGTCATGCGTGACATAGGCGGAAATACAGAGCAAGTGTTTACAAACCGAACATGCAAAGACTAAGTCAAACGGCCTTTACAAAAAAAGGTAAAACAATGATGTCGGTCAATTTTGAAGTTGGAGGAGAAAATGAGATGGACTTTTTCGCCTTACCATGGTACTTCCACCGACATCACGCGTGACCTTTCCAATGTGATTATGTATGCAATTTTTATTTAATTTATTAGAAAATGACAGATCGTTTCGCTTGATAAGTCCCTTATTCCTCAACTAGGATCATGTAGAGCCCTTTGAAGCTGCATTGAAACTGCAGTTTGGACCTTCAACTTGTTGGTAACTGTTTTGGTTTGTTGGTAACCAAAAGTCCACTATATGGAGAAAAATCCTGGAATGTTTTCTTCAAAAACCTTAATTTAAAAATCATCTTGGATGACATGGGGATGAGTAAATTATCAGGAAATTTTCACTAATCCTTTAAACACGTCCGTCTAGCGGGTTTTTCTTTGAAAAACAATGGCAAAGTGGCGCAGTGTTAAGGAAAAACACATTCTATGTGAATGGGCTCTTGAATGTGAATGGGTGTAGCTCTTCCTGGCTGACTGAGATGTTAGATTCTCAATGTTTTGGGTGCAGAAGCCTTTGGGTGTTCCTTGTATCCATGACCCACGATAACCATCAAAGTCTCACATACGGGTTTGGATTCAGAGGCTTTGTTCTTCATTTGTCGAACAATAGAGTTCATCAAAGACGTGCCCCTCACTTTCAGTATTATTTCTTCATCCTGTGTCTACAGAGGGTTTCCCGGCACAACTTACCTTAGTCATAGACTAAACACACTGTGTCTCTTTCCAGAATTGGCCTTATGAATGTTCCAGGTTTTACAAGTTAAGCTGTATTGACGTGTCTGTGTCATGTGGTCAATGGAACAGATTTTATTGCTCCTCGATTTGTAAAAACAAACAAAACAAACTACATTTATAGTATAGTATAAGGTATTCGGGAGAGTTTAACCTCAGAATGTATGTAACTTGCACAGACTATTCTATCATGCAAGCCTCATGTTCACAATTTTTAGCTATATTTTAGAAACAGTGTGTTTTTAACATTTATGCTTAGCCCCAATAGACTTCCATGCTGTAAACTTTACAAGGTTTACAAGTCAAAAATGTTCACTTTGGTAATTGAGAATAATATCATGAGTTGAATTGAGACTAGAACATTAACTTATATTCTGGGGCATCTTTTAGCTATTAATAATAATTTGATTGTAGTTTTTAATTATCATTTGAAACATTTGATTTCAAAGGAAGAGTTTTTCATTGTAATTATTTCTAAAACTAAAAAGATTTATAGTTTACATTTGTGTGTGTACATTTGTGCAGGTACGAAGTCGCAGTCGCTCATCCAGTGTCAGTTTGACTGTTGAGACGGCTCTTGGAAGCTTCGACTTCCTCAATACATCAGATTTGGAGGAAGAGGAGGAGGAGGAGGAGGATGACAAGAAGCAGAATGTGACAGACAGGTCAGAAATGTTTCACCTTTCTGCTGTCAAGGGGTATTTTATAGTAAGAAAAAAGATATCAGGTTCAACCAAGGTTTTTCGTCAAAATACAGCTTCTATAACGTTATGTAACGCTACTGCCACCTAGTGTCTTGAAGAACAACAAGTTTGAGCGAATGACTTCCACAACTCTATCTATGTTCAATGCAGTCTCTTTACTTTTTCTGAAAATGTTGTTGTGTTACAATTTTTCTTCTCTTGTTGTCTGACGTGCTTGTTCTTGTGTGTGTTTTGACTGATACAGGGCAGAGGAGCGGCCGGCGGCTGTGGAGAGCGCAGGAGAGGATGAGGGCTGTGAGGCAAGATGTTGGGACACTCCCTCGGGTCCTCTCAGCACAGGCTGCCCGGCTCTAGATCACACCCTGCTGGTTCATCTGAAGAACTGCAGCTCACAGCTGCTGGTCAGTTACTATGGTCTAATAATAGTACTATATAATAGGACTTCTATATAGATATATGGGAAACGACATGAAATAATCTGAATGTGTGCAAAATTCTGTTCTTTGTGTTGAGCATACATGTAAATATATTATATATATATATATATATATATATATATATATATATATATATATATTATATACACACACATGCAGTATATATAAACTCTACTGTGAAAACTACTGGGGATTTTTATGTTTGGATTGTTTTCACTGTGTCTGAGCATCTGTATTCATACTCTGTGTTTGTTTTGTAAACAGAGGTTAGGAACATTCGGGCCTCTGCGCTGCGGGGAGATGTACGCCTTGGACCGACTTCTCAGGGAGGCGAGAGTCCTAGAGCTCATACGGTGGGTTGTGAAGGACTCAAGGGACGGAGTCATCCAACCAGAGGAGGGTGAGTCTCGCAGTCGTTTATATCAAACTGTTGTATTGCTTTACCTGTTTTCTCTCTGTGGTGCTTTCTTTGTATCTCAACTGTGTACTCTGTGTATTTCTGTGCAAATGTTCATACATTGTTTTTCATGCATCGCAGATCTTAAATTATACAACAGAATGTTAATTCACATATTTGTCACTATTTTTTCCTTACAACCACCTCTGTTTCCGACATTCTATTTGTATGTCGGAGCAGTTGTTCCTCAGTTAGATCAGTGCCAAGGGGCTGTGTTGCTATGGCGGCAGTGCACGGATGGCTGCAGTGTCTACAGCACCTCCACAGAGGCCTTCTTACAGGCGCTCAGTGACGCTTATGCCAGCAGACTCCCAGAAAGAGGAGTCGGCTTCAAAGACACAGGTATGTGTGTGTGTGTGTAGTGTATTAATGCATGAACAAGCACTGGAAATTAGTTATTGGCAGATTGGTTTCTAAATTGAAATCGCTGTACAATCCATTAATCAACATGAATTACAACCTTAACTATAACTTCCTGTATTTCATCTCCTGCTAATCATTGTTTCTGATGTAATTAAATGTGTCTAAATTTCAGGCAACTTAATCAGATTGTCTTTTGACGCTCTTTTACACTGAACTTGTGTGTGTGTTAGTGTTTCTGCGTCTACTGGAGAGGATCCTGGAGAGAAAGCTGCCCAGGCGTGCAGGAGGTGCATCCAAAGAGTCTCTCACCCTCTTCCAGTTTTGGAGCTACCTGGAAGCAGAGGGGGTGAATGACTTGGACACACACATTCCTGAGCTGGCTGAAGAAGGTATATTATGAAGACCTGTGCACATGGACAGTAATTTGCAGCAACAAATCAACCAGTAAAATATGTAAACATCCTTAGAAAAAGATACACACTTCGCAATGAATGTAAGATTTCAGAGAAACTTACAGTACAGTGGAAAAGTTTGGAGTCAGTATGATATTATGGAGTCAATATGATATTTTTAGTAAGTAATTTTATTTGCTTTTATTTACTTCCTTTCATTCAGCAAGGAAACATTAAATTTATCAAAAGTGACAGTAAATTACTACTGTTGTTTTGAACTTTCTATTCACCTAAGAATCTTGGGAAAAAAGTATCACATTTTCCACAAAAATATGAAGCAGCTGTTTTCAATATTGATAATAATAAGAAATGTTCCTTGAGCAACAAATCAGCATATTAGAATGATTTCTGAAGGATCATGTGACACTGATGACTGGAGAGCTGATGCTGAAAATTGAGCTTTGAGGAATAAATCACATTTTAAAATGTATTCAAATAGAATTGTTTTAAATAGTAATAATACAATTGTATTGTAATAATACAATACAATCTCTTACAATTGGTTTACATGTTTTCAAAAAGCACAAAATTTGCACATCACCTAATTTCTCAAAGAGTCTGAAAGCGGTTAGTTTGAAGATTCAGTCTCTCTAAACCCCTCCTTTCTGTGAGCCTAAATCTAACTATATTTTAAAGATGGTCCTTTAAAAACAAAATACTATTTTGCCAAATTGGTAATAAAAAGGTCACAAACAAGATTCAAACAATTTCCCTTCAAGATTGTACGTTTTTAGTGGCAAAACTGATTTGTTTTCAAAATAGAATTACATCTTATTTTTAAAAAAAAAAAAACTAGTTTATAGCTCAAACTATTTTTTTGCTGCTCATTCAGCAGCAAAAACACCTAATTTCAAACAGTACAGCCATTTGAGACCTCCAACATTAAAATAACTGTCAGTCCAACAAGACTTTATTACATCAGCAGAAATTGGGAAGTTTAATTGAAAATGAACAATGTCTGCTCACTGCTGTATGTTGCTGCAGATTGTCGTGAAGTGTGAACGCCCTCAAGTGTAAATGCACTATACCCGTCTATTCTCAAACATTCATTAGCAAGAGTGATTGTGCAACGCATCTGGAGTAGTATCAACCCCTCCCAACGCCCCCATTCAACCTCTCTATCATTGTGGTTTCTTGGTGCATCTTTCCACTCCTCCCCCGCATCATGTTTTCTCTGCAGTGCATCTGTTTCATTCATGTCTCTTTCGTTCTCTCTTTCTCCTGCAGTGTGGCTAGTTCAATGCCTGCAGTCAGGAGATCAGGATGTTCTGGTAAAATCTTTGAAGAAGCCTCCAGAGTGTAGTCTGAAGAGGGAGGGCTTGCGGGCAGTCAGTCTGCTGCTGAGGGATCCGAGGGGGAAAGTGTGCAGTGCAGCCAGCTCCCTGCTGCGAAGTCTGGCTGACCAAACCCGCCACAGGGAGAGGGTAAGAAGTGCGCTTAACCAACCCTCTTGCAAACTCTGTTTGTATTTTAGGTGGTGAACATTTCAACAGATTTCCAGGCAAATGAACTTCAGGAACTTACACATCCATGGTTATGCATCAACCACTAGTCAAAAGTAGCATGCCTACTTCGATATAATTACTATTTTCCACACTTTAAAACATAATATTGAAGTATAGCCTCAAATATAAGTAAAATACTTTTTTACAAAAACATTATCAAAAGTTTAAGTATAAGCTATGAGATCACATGGTTTTTAAGATCATGAGAAACATTAAGGGTCACGTTTACATAACTTTTTATGCGTTTTGGCTGTTCATTTACATGGCAATGCCATTTTGGGGGCATGAAAATGCAAACCTTTGAAAATGGGTTTCAGAGAGTAAGTTTTTGAAAAACGATACCATTATCCTCTCCGTGTAAACTATAAAAACACGAATTTGTTGACATCATGCACATGCGTATTATCTTTACAAAGTGACATCGCCAACTACTGGCCTGACACGCGTAATACAGCGTTTTAGTCCTTTTTATGGATCTATGATGTTGCTGTCTGTTCGCGAAAAATGCAAAGGAAAAAATGTTTGTTAGTTTTCAGGACATCGTTGTCTTGTAAACATACCCTCATTCTACAAAATGTGTCCAAATTTCCCCTCGCTAAATTTCCCTCAGTTTTACATTTAGATTACCTTTTCTGTCATCTAACGCCATGGTTATTATCATTAACTAAAACTAAAACCATAAAAACATTGTCATTACTCATCTTGAAATGTCTTGAAACATAAAACTATTATAATAATAGCTGAATAATAATAATAATAATAAATAAAATAATTTTAGCTAATTTAGCTAGTTGCAAAAGCAACTTTTCTCATTTTTGTGTAGTTGAAGTATTAAAATAATACTAAATAAACTAAAAGTAAAACTTAAACTATATTAACAAACACAATAATATTAACAAACACAATAATATTAACAAAACTTTAACTAAAATTAAAATGAAAACATATACTATATTAAAAATATTAAAGTAAAATGTAATTAAAATATGAACAAACACTATAGTAGTAAATCAATCATACTAAAATAACATTATGTAACATTCACTTAAATTTCATCTAAAAAAGCACTAATAATTTAACACTGTTAAATGTAATCTTTAACAAATCTCAGAAATATACATTTTTCTTACAACATTCATTATGTTGTGATGCCTGAGTTCACTAGTATCATTTAAAGTGAGAGATTTTAGTTTTTAGTGTTTTATTTTTAATATATTTTTAATATTTTAGACAAAACAGCATATATAATATGTAATTTTAATACTGGTATTGGCCAGAATGTTAATATTGGTGCATCCCTAATCATCACCATTAAATGCAAACCAAGGCTTTGTCATTCAGAAAGGATTTTGATTGAATCCACTCAGTGTCTCTCATTATTGTTCTGTCTCAGGCGCTGGTGAGCTGTCTGGAGTTGCTGGAGGATGAAGGCGTTGAGACGCGAGTGTGTGGATGTAAAGCACTCGCATGTCTGAAGGTCAGTTCATGCATGGCTAAACATCTCTCCTCAATAACCCAGCACCACTCAATCAATGTTTATTTCCCCCCACACTGTTTATATGTATGCCTACATAACGTTAAGAACCTGCTGGTTAGATGTGCTGTAGTGATCTGAGTGGGAATCAGATTATATGCAGCAGCATCACACCTCGGTGTTGGTGGAGGACTTTAAGTAAAGTGTCTGTCTGTGTTTGTGCATCATAGGCCAAAGAGAGCATTGAGCAGTTGGTGTATCTGTGCCGGACAGATAAGGAGGATGTGAGGGATGCTGCCAAACAAGCTCTGCTTGTGCTAGGTAAGCAGTGAATGAACTAAACAACAGGAAATGGACTGGTAAAGGGATGATAAGTAATGGAAGTGAAAGCATGGATCTGCTGCAAATGTGAATTAATGTTTCAAATGTGGTCCCACGGTGAGCTATGGAAAAGCTTAATATATGGAAAAAAAATACTTTGTTATCGTTTAAAAACAAGTTTTGCAACCGGAATACAATTATATTTAAAAAACATAAAATGATTAACAAAAATATAACCATCAAAATAGTTATTCAGAATCATTATTTTGCAGTTAAAGTAGTCAAAAGTTATTGACAATTTAGAGAGGAGGAAAATGACTTTAATTTCCATTTGATTTGTTTTAATTGCAGGTGAGGAGGGGAAGATGGCCCATCGACACCTCGAATCCTCACAAGATGGAATGTCCCGCCTTTTTGCACCCGGCAGTATGGCCAGCACGGCTTTCTAACACAATCAACTGGCCGATACTTGTCGAAAACAATGAACTTGCGTCACAATATCCTCGCCGTCATGATCATGCCAATTACAAACTATTAAATGCACAATATTAAAAACTATCAAACAGCTTAAAATGACACAAATCAGCGTGATCACACTCTTACAGATAGTGTCCGCATTGTCCTCAAAGACATGGACGGATGCTATACAATCATTAGACAAGAGGACTTGTATGTCAATCTGTATGTTATTAATATTTTGGACATGGCCTAAGATGAACTACTGTAAAGTGATGAGGTAAGATGCATAGGTGGATTTGGGTTTATAAACAATGTTTTGCTGCCTTAAGTTTCAGCCCAATGGTGTTGCCTTCATGATTCATGGAACGAAGCTGGACCCTAGTCAGCAATACAAGTGATGACTGATAGTGATGGGAGATAAAGTATTTTTACTTTATCAATGCAAGTAGGCAGTGACTACCTGCAGAGTACATAGAGAAACTGATTGTCCACTGTGTGAAGAGTGCTTATGTGTGTGTACATATTGATTGGAGAATGTATGTTGATAGCTGAGGGCTTCACTCCTCAGAAAATAGGATGGAAATCTTGATATTTCCTTAATAATCCCAAACATTCATAGGGACCTTGTTGCCATAAAAGTGTAACAGTGCCATTCCATACTGTCATATTCTTTAATGATACAGTATATCTATATCCCATTGGAAGTGTAAATGTTTTGTGTTGTAATTTAGTTTAAATGTTTAAATGCTCAATAGCAAATGCAGATCTGATTTGATTCACCATGCACTTCACATTTAAGCCACGGGCAATGTACTATCTGCTGTAAAAGTGGTGAAGCTGTTCATTTTTTATTAATTTTTTGAAGATGTCATCATTATTATGAGTGAAAGCTGTAAACGGTGGTGAATATTGCCTTTTGCGATAGGTTCCGACAACCTCTCCGTGCTTGTGATCTTTAGAATGGCCATAGATCATGTTTGACTCAGAGCATTTCTCCAGTGCTGCTAGACTGAAAGGTTCTGAGTTGGAACCAGGCAAGGTTCGTTCATTTTTTACATAACATTATTTTGTAGTTCAATCTGTTCCAGACTTCAATATGACAAAGAACGCCTCTTCAGTGTATAAGTGCCTCAAATTAGTATGGGGAGCAAGAGAATGAGATAGATAGACTTTATTTAAAACTCAAGACTGCGGTTTAGGATTGCAAACTGCAGAACAGATTTAAATATATTTTTCATTATCTACAGATTGTGCAGCATTAAAGAACTGATTTACTTTTGATTTTTTTTTTATTTACTCTAAATATGTATATTGTCTGACAAGGATATTGTTGACATCAACTGTAAAGGAAATTATTAAAATTATGAACACTAAAACTTGTATGACTTATTTATTAACAAATTTGTAAAAAAAAATAAAATGCTCAAATGGACAAATTTTATAATAAAGAAATCAACATCAATGAAAATGTCAATAATGTATTGATTAAACCAGGGTTAGTCAATTATCTTATATTTTTTCTAGTTAATGAAGATGGAATACACATTTACAGATTTTAAAAAACAAATCAAGTTTCAAGAGATCACACGCACATATGATGCGTGTTTTATATGTATACTATAAGAACATATGGCCTTTTTAGATTTTATTAATTAGTTATTTTATTGAAATTTCACAGGCTTTCACACTGATATTTCCAATCTGGAACTGTGGGAACACAGTTAAGCTATTCTATTCTCTTCTAATGCCTTCTTATATTATAATAAGAGGATCAAATACTGCAATATTAAACATACTTTGATACAAATTTGACTTAACGTCTAAAAAAAGCCCACATCCCGTAATTCAAAAGTAGCGCCCCACACGGCCAATCCGCACACTGCTTTTGTTTACAGCCCTCCCCCTCGCCACCGCCCCCCTGCGTGACGCGCATGCGCAACAGCCGCTAAGGGCCGCCATTTTGTGCGGAGCCTACTCTGCAAAAGCGGGAGAGGATTAAAACCGCCGGAGGTGAAGGACGCAATTTTACTCCGTCTCGTACTAAAGGAAGAACAAACCCTGGGCTTTCTGTCGAATTCAACGCGAGAGTAAATCACCAAAAGCAGGTAAAACAGCGCTACTTTTCCGAAAGGGGGGAGTTTTGCAGGAGCTTTAATCGGCCTCTAGGTGTCACGATGGGGCTCCCAGTCCAGGCGGCTGGCGGGGGGTGTTTGTCTCCCTCTATCGTTATCGAAAATTTAGCAAAAAACATTTATAACCCAGAAGTTCTGTCTTCAGCCCGATTATTAAGCACTATTGAAACTATATCAGGCGGCATTTTACCAAGATGCCATTATTTACCGCCAGGATGTTTGCTTCAATCTTTAGGCCAGGCGTCCATTTTCTGTTTCTTCTCTTTGTTTCCTGTCTTTAGAAACCCGCCGTTTCTGCACGCGCACTTAGCCAACCAGCTAATATACCTCTTAAAGTTGACCAATTTCCAATCATACAGCGACCAAACAGTTTAGAACAAGCACCTAAATTCACAAACGCCAAATCGATTAGGTTTTATTGATAATATGTGCTACTTTAAGCCATAAAACATTTTAGCTCGCGCCTATCGCCCTGTTCGCGCCCCTCCTCGAGCAGTTAAATTCAAACCCGAGACGATGAAACATTGACCCGGTTTGGTAATAATGAAGTCCCATTACGGCGGCCTCAGTTCGATCTTTGGTTCTTATCACTGCTGGAATCCGAAATAACGCGTTTAAGTCTAATTTAAGTAACAAATAAATGCGCCTTTGATGATTTAGCATCCGTTCAACCGCCGATGCTAGCGTATTGCGCAGATTAAAATCAAACGAGGAAGATGCCGTCGCTAAACTCTACCGATAGCCATTTTCGATAAGTAAGACCGAGCCTCGTCATACACTGCCCGAATCCCAGAGTTTATCGCCTTAAAACAGCCAAATCGCCGCAGTCGTCGGTCTCTGTGCGACCGCTCACTCTTATTGAAAGACTAACCTCAAGCAACAAACGACTGAAGGGATAAAAACTGTAGAGAGCTCCCTCTACAACCCGACTGGTAGTGGTACAAAAACACGATTAACCATCGCGGAATGCCCTCTTGCTGTGGAAAATCATAAGGGTGTTTTAAAACGTGTGAAGGTAAGGATAGTGGCACACATTTTCACCGTTTTGTCGGTTTTGTGGGTTGGTGGCCAAATGCGCGCGATCATGAGGAAGTAGAAGCGAATCGGTTCAGATGATTCTTTCTGGCTCCGAATCAAGAGTTCAAAACGTTGTATTGGTTTAATAAAACTCCCGTTCGGGTTACAAGTTATGTACAGTGTTTATGTATGTATGTGTGTGTGTGTGTGTGTGTGTGTGTGTATAATATATAAGATATATAAATTTATAATATATAAATAACATTTTATATGTGTGTGTATATATATATATATATATATATATATATATATATATATATATATATATATATATATGCACATTGATGAACTGACTTGTTTGCATCCCAACAGGTTGAGCTAGGTAGAAAGAAGCAGAGTTGAGACAGTTAGCATGTTCATCGGAGGCAGACAGTGGTGAAGGCAGGGGTAGAGAGATGGAGTATTCCTTTTTGATGCAGGTAAACTCAGTACTCTAGAAACGCCAAAGTCATGGATACGTATGGAAGTGCCAACTCAACTCTTTTGTTCACCATTTGCAATGTTGATAGCAGCCTGTCTCAGTGTGTATATGTAAGTAAACACTACAGACTGCAGTCAGGTAGGAAAACTTTAGCAGCTTACATCTAGTGTTGTGTTCTAACTTTTTGCTTTTAATTGCCATAGGTATTACCCATGGAAGGGGGACCGACTGAGGCAGTGGTGGAAGATGCAGGGGATGCTTTCAAGGCTAAGGAATGTAAGACATACCAAAGGCGGCGAGAAGATGAAGATGTGGGAGCTGAATTGCTGCAGGCTGCTGGGTTAGAGCAAGCCCAGGTTGAAGGAGAGCCTGTGGTGGAGGCCCAGCAACAGTTGGTCGAGAGTGTGGTTAATGTCAACAGCAGTGTGGAGATGATGGTGATGGACTCCCTGGACCCTGCCCTACTCCAGATGAAGACAGAAGTCATGGAGGCTGCTGTCGGAGCACCTGTTGGTGCTGCCCATGAAGCCACGGTTACTACTGTCGATGACACTCAGATCATCACCCTGCAGGTGGTGAACATGGAGGAGCAGCAGTTGGGCTTGGGAGAGCTGCAGCTAGTCCAGGTGCCTGTTTCTGCTGTGCCCGTCACTGCTGCCACCGTGGAAGAGCTGCAAGGGACACTGGTTGACGCCACTGCCATGCCTAAAGATGGGGAGCCGGTCATCTGTCACACCCTGCCATTGCCTGAAGGCTTCCAGGTTGGCCATAATTATTTCTGTTTTTAACAGACTACAGTTTTAAACGCTGTGTGCTCTGATAATCTGGTGACTCTGAATGTCATATCATCTTTTACAGGTAGTCAAGGTGGGTGCAAATGGAGAAGTGGAAACTGTGGAGCAAGATGAACTCCAGGCCCAAGAGGACCAGCCTCCACAGCAAGAGGAGGAAGAGATGGCTGAAGCCCAAAATGAAGACCCCACATGGTCCAAAGATCCAGATTACACACCCCCTGTTAAAAAGGTTAAGAAGACTAAGAAAAGCAAACTGCGCTACAATACAGAGGGCGATAAAGACATGGATGTGTCTGTGTATGATTTTGAGGAGGAGCAGCAGGAGGGACTGCTCTCTGAAGTCAACGCTGAGAAAGTTGTGGGTAATATGAAACCGCCCAAACCAACCAAAATCAAAAAGAAAGGTGAGAATATGTGATGCATACAGAATGCACAGGCTCTTGCATTATAATAAAATATAATCTCAAGATCAGATCTGTGAGGGGTCTAAATCACTGGATTCTCTCCACTGTTCATAGGTGTTAAGAAGACATTCCAGTGTGAGCTGTGCAGTTACACCTGTCCGCGCCGTTCCAATCTGGATCGCCACATGAAGAGCCACACGGATGAGAGGCCTCACAAGTGCCATCTTTGTGGACGAGCCTTCAGGACTGTGACATTGCTGAGGAACCATCTCAACACCCACACAGGTACATGGTCTCCAGTCAGTCAGTGAAAAGGATCATCTAGGCTGTCTAGTATGAATTTGAAATTGAGCTAACCTTTTTATTCTTTCTGAAAGGCACCAGACCACATAAGTGCACTGACTGTGACATGGCCTTCGTTACCAGTGGAGAGCTGGTGCGACACCGACGCTACAAGCACACCCATGAGAAACCATTCAAGTGCTCCATGTGTGACTATGCCAGTGTAGAGGTTGGTCTGATGGCATCACAATTAGATTTCATGGAAACATGCATGTTTTTTTTGATTCCCTATACTGTGCCGGAATTGAACTGAGCCATGACACATTACAGGTTAGCAAGCTGAAGCGGCACATTCGCTCCCACACTGGAGAACGTCCGTTCCAGTGCAGTCTGTGCAGCTATGCCAGCAGAGATACCTATAAGCTGAAGAGACACATGAGGACCCACTCAGGTCAGCAGCATTTATCTCTCCAAATTATTTCAGACATTTTTTTTGTCTGTTATTTAAATAGACTAATAGGCTAGATAGAAATGACTTTAATTTTGGGGCAATTTTTTTTCTCTTTTGTCTTTCCTGCAGGAGAGAAGCCGTATGAGTGCTATATCTGTCATGCACGTTTTACCCAGAGTGGTACCATGAAGATGCACATTCTGCAGAAGCACACAGAAAATGTGGCAAAATTTCACTGCCCCCACTGCGACACAGTTATTGCTCGCAAGAGTGATCTCGGTAAAATTATTCATTTATCATTTTGTAATTTGATGACTAATAACTGACATCTTTGAACGTATTTGTGGTGCGTTGAAGTTTAAATGTTTTAATTTGTGCCCATTGCAGGTGTGCACCTCCGCAAGCAGCATTCCTACATTGAGCAGGGCAGGAAGTGCCGTTACTGTGATGCGGTGTTCCATGAGCGCTACGCTCTCATCCAGCATCAGAAGTCTCATAAAAATGAGAAACGCTTCAAGTGTGACCAGTGTGACTATGCGTGCCGTCAGGTCAGACAGCTCATGCAAAATTCTCTCCAATAAAAGAAATGGTGAAATGAAATGAATTTCAATAGTTCAGCATAAGCATCAGTTAATTACAGTGTTTGAACTCTGGTTTACTGTGTTCTCCTTGCTAACAGGAGCGTCACATGGTCATGCACAAGCGCACCCATACTGGGGAGAAGCCATATGCTTGCACCCAATGTGAGAAGACTTTCAGGCAGAAACAGCTCCTGGATATGCACTTTCGCCGCTACCATGACCCCAACTTTGTACCCACATCCTTTGTTTGCACAAAGTGTGGCAAGACCTTCACTCGCAGGGTATGGGCCATTTGAAAGGGTCAACTGAAATTCATGGTGCCACTGGATACAGTAAACGATGTTTAACAAATTGAATGTCTTTTAACAGAATACCATGGCCAGACATGCTGAGAACTGCACTGGTATGGATTCTGCTGATGGAGAGAACGGAGCTCCACCCAAAAGGGCTCGTGGTGGCAGAAAGAGGAAGATGCGCTCTAGAAAGGATGATGATGATGATGATAGCGGTGAGTAGCTTTGCTCTACTTCGACTACTCTGCAGTAGTTGAACAAATACTTGATTATCTGACCTTGTTTAGCCACGTGGGTTATCAGAATGGAATGCTTGTGATTTATTGTGGTAAATGTACATCATGACTCTAAATGGTTTTATGAAAGCTTTAACTGTCGCTCAAATATCTCAGATGAGCATGGAGATCCTGACCTTGATGACATTGATGAAGAGGAAGAGGATGAGCCTCTCGATGATGAGCAGATGGATGTGGAACAAGCTCCTCCCAGCGTTCCCATCCCCGCACCAGCTGAACCTCCAGTCAAGAGGAAACGGGGCAGACCCCCCAAGAACGCACCCAAGGCTTCTCCTACAAAGTCCATCGCCAAAACCACCACAGGTAATGTATGCTCTTCTGCATATGAAGGTAAACCATTCAAAATAATTTTACAGGGATAAACTAAATGACCCTTTGCTTTTCTTAGCAGCTGCTGCCATTATCCAGGTGGAGGATGAAAGCACAGGGGCCATTGAGAACATCATTGTGAAGAAGGAGCCTGAGGGCTCTGATGCAGTTGTAGCTGCCCAGCCAGTGGTGGAAGAAGTGGAGGCAGTCGAGGCTGGTGTAGAAACAGTGCAGTTAGCTGTCCCTGAAGCTGCACCTAATGGTGATCTTACTCCTGAAATGATCCTTAGCATGATGGACCGGTGATCTGGGGATATGTGTGTGCACACAGGCTGATCACACATGCTTGCATAAATGCACATCCCCATATGTGTCCCCCGATATTATATATATATATATACACACATGCTCACATACGCCCCCCCCACCTCCTTTAATTCCATGCTAAGTCCTCATGTCCTGCATCAGATTTCTTAAAGACTCCATTGTTCTGCTACCTTTTCCTATAAAACCCTAAAGTTCTGACATTTTGTCTGCTCATGACGGATCACAAAGCTGCGCTTTTTTTACTGTTTCTATCACACCAGTAGTTTTGCGGAGTTGTTTTTGTTTGTTTGTTTGTTTTTTTGTTTTTTTTTTTGCTTTGTACTTTGTACGTGGAGAGGCCAGATGATTTTTGAGAGCAGGAATGTCTTTGACATTACATGGTATAATACATGCATCCAAACTTTTCTTTACCCAGCTAACCTTCTGTCTTCATTTGTCATTTTAAATCTGACATTACCATGGCAATATTGAGAAACGATATCATTTTGTGCCTGGTCAAGCCTTGATTATCTAGAATTGCTATCACTGCTGTAGAAAATCCTCTCAATGTTTGACATTAATGATGACTTTTATTCGCTGTTTGTTCCTCATGTGCTCTTTCACTGGTCACAGATGATAATGTTAGAGAGCGTAGAAATGTAGCCGCCTAATTATCAAGCCAGGGACGATGACATCCATCCATATGTTTAGAAAAACCTGCGGTTGATAAATTTGTACAAAAAGGTCATCTTGGCTAGTCTTGCTTGTAAATAATTTTTATTTTCTGTTTTATTATGAACATTTTAATCTTTTTCTAGTGAATTGATGACCTTGAATGCTAGGGCAATGGCTTTTAACAGTAGTTGTTTGGAAACATGCCATTGAAAGCTTTCAAATTACATGTGGGGCAAAATAAAGGCCTGAACAATCATGTAGGCTGCATAACCTCTTTTCTTTCTGTCCCTCTGTCGCTTGAATCGTTGCATTTGAGTCTGCTCCACTCGCTTGATGGGGAGGGGTTGCATAGTCTTTTTCTGAGAGAGTGGCTTTAATATTGTTCCACCTGATGAATAGGCTTCCTTGTTGGATTTTGTTCTAGCTTTTGTAAAAGGAGGAAAAGGGACAGAATTAGGCAGGTACAGCAACATGCATGTCTCCTATCTTTTTGGTCTGTTTTGATGTGGTCGTGTTCCTGACAACCACCCCTAATATTAAATAAACAATGTGACCTGAGTTGTTAGTTTCATGGGATTCTGGATGGAGATTTAAAGTTTACAATAGATATTTCAGACCACATTTAATTTAAGAAGTTTAATACGAGTGTTTGAGGAAGCTATTTTGATACGAACTGTTTCTAGAAGAGGAAGCTTGGATAGGATATTTGTAAAATGTTGTCACTTGTTCAAAAGAGCAATGTCCTTATTTCTGACTTGTTTTTCTGTTTCAGAATGAAGTTTTCCTCCAACATGTAATTGCATTCAAATTGCTTTCTTTTTTAAGCTCTTAAAATTCTAGGTTAATGCTTTTTTTTTTTTTGTTTTTTTTTTGTTTTGTTTTTTTGTTTAACCTAGCTGTACTGTTTGAATTTTACAATGGTCAGAAAAAACAACCTTATAAAGACATTTATTATGGCTGGGTGGGGTATAGAGGGCCTATAAGGTAAGATGGTGTGGAGAATGTATTGCTGTACAGCTAATAAAAAAATATTGTCCTAATTCAATGTTTGTCTATTTTTCCACCTTTGTTTTGTTCTTAACACCTGCACGGTCTTGATGCTATGGAAGCCCGTTCCCGCCACTGTTGAGAAAAAAAAATATATTCCGTAAGTCATAATAATGAGAAACTTTCTCATAATAATGACTTAGTATCTCATAATAATGAGAAACTTTTCTCATAATAAGGACTTAGTATCTCATAATAATGACTTAGTATCTCATAATAATGACTTAGCATCTTTAACTTAATCAAAAAAAAATTTTTTTAGAAACTTTTCTCATAATAATGACTTGACATCTCATAATAATGACTTAGTATCTCATAATAATGACTTAGTATCTCATAATAATGACTTAGCATCTTTAACTTAATAAAAAAAAAATTTTTTGATTTTTTTTTAGAAACTTTCTCATAATAATGACTTAACATCTCATAATTATGACTTAGTATCTCATAATAATGACTTAGTATCTCATAATAATGACTTAACATCTCATAATAATGACTTAGCATCTTTAACTTAATAAAAAAAATAAAAAAGGTTTTTTTATTAAGTTAAAGATACTAAGTCATTATTATGAGATACTAAGTCATTATTATGAGAAAGTTTTCTAAAAAAATTTTTTTTTGATTAAGTTAAAGATGCTAAGTCATTATTATGAGATACTAAGTCATTATTATGAGATACTAAGTCATTATTATGAGATGCTAAGTCATTATTATGAGATACTAAGTCATTATAATGAGAAAGTTTCTCATTATTATGACTTACAGAATTTTTTTTTTTCTCAACAGTGGCGGGAACGTATGGAAGCCCGTTTCCGCCACTGTTGAGAAAAAAAATAAATTCTGTAAGTCATAATAATGAGAAACTTTCTCATAATAATGACTTAGTATCTCATAATAATGAGAAACTTTTCTCATAATAATGAGAAACTTTCTCATTATAATGACTTAGTATCTCATAATAATGACTTAGTATCTCATAATAATGACTTAGTATCTTTAACTTAATCAAAAAAAATTTTTTTTATTTTTTTTTAGAAACTTTCTCATAATAATGACTTAACATCTCATAATAATGACTTAGTATCTCATAATAATGACTTAGTATCTCATAATAATGACTTAGTATCTTTAACTTAATCAAAAAAAAATTTTTTTATTTTTTTTTAGAAACTTTCTCATAATAATGACTTAACATCTCATAATAATGACTTAGTATCTCATAATAATGACTTAGTATCTCATAATAATGACTTAGTATCTTTAACTTAATCAAAAAAAAATTTTTTTTTTTTTTTTTTAGAAACTTTCTCATAATAATGACTTATTATCTCATAATAATGACTTAGTATCTCATAATAATGACTTAACATCTCATAATAATGACTTAACATCTCATAATAATGACTTAACATCTTTTTTTTTATTAAGTTAAAGATGCTAAGTCATTATTATGAGAAAGTTTCTAAAAAAAAATTAAAAAAATTTTTTTTTTGATTAAGTTAAAGACGTTAAGTCATTATTATGAGATGCTAAGTCATTATTATGAGATGTTAAGTCATTATTATGAGATGTTAAGTCATTATTATGAGATGTTAAGTCATTATTATGAGATGTTAAGTCATTATTATGAGATACTAAGTCGTTATTATGAGATGTTAAGTCATTATTATGAGATACTAAGTCATTATTATGAGAAAGTTTCTAAAAAAAATTAAAAAAAATTTTTTTTTTGATTAAGTTAAAGATGTTAAGTCATTATTATGAGATGTTAAGTCATTATTATGAGATGTTAAGTCATTATTATGAGATGTTAAGTCATTATTATGAGATACTAAGTCATTATTATGAGATGTTAAGTCATTATTATGAGAAAGTTTCTCATTATTATGACTTACGGAATATTTTTTTTTCTCAACAGTGGCGGGAACGGGCTTCCATAGGGAACGGGCTTCCATATGATGCAGTTGTTTGCTACTTGAAATAATCTGTTTTAATCTGTGCCTAGTTACACAATAAGGAATCTTGCATTTAAATTATTGACTGGCACCAGTAATGGTCAATCTACACTGTTGTTAAAAAAAATGCTAAAAGTAAATGATGCAGAAGAAGAGTTTTTTTGGAGGGGGAGAATTTGTTTTCGTCTAATTTATAAATCATCATCGCAATAAGCTCCACGTTTTGTTACTTTTGATAAGAAACAAAGAATAATCTTTAAAATTATATCCATTTAATCCCGAAATTCAAACAAAAAAGTGCTGTTTTGAGGCCCTTTAAAGTGGCGTGACAGATCGCTGTAAAGGCTCGTCATTACTAACGCCATCATCTCTGCCTCTTTAGTAACGGTTGCAGAACAAACTTGAATGAACATCTGAAGGTATGTTGAGAGATATAATACTGAAACGTATATCTCGTGTAATCGCTCAATCAGTGTTTCAACGGCGAAAAAACGTCGTGTAAAGTAAACCCTGTGTCGGAACATTTACCTCAGGCGAGTCCACAGCTTGTTAGTTTGTCAGAGAAATTAGCTCTTTAGCTAAGTGTACTATTATAAGCCTGTATATTATATTTTACTTGTTGGTGATGTCTTGATTAATGTATGTTTAAATAAATCTGTCGTGTAATTCACAGCCACTGTGTAAATGATTATATTTCATCAACGAATTGGAGTAAAAACGTAATTTTATAATTGGATTTAGATGTTAATGCAAAAACAGTTTGTTATTTGAGCGTTTATTATATCTAAAAAATAAACAGCAATCGAATTTAGGTTAATAGTTTGGGCTCTGGACATTTATTATTATAGTAATGTGAGCATTACAGCATTTGACTTTTTTATCCTTAACCCTTTGACGCGTACGATCACACCGGTGTGATCAGTCTTGGCTGGTCCCTGGAGCGTACGATCACACCGGTGTGATTAGAACTTTCAGCGCATCACGTGATCAACTGCCAAATTCAAATGTCCTTGCGCGCGTTCTCTGGCGCTGAGCCAGTGACAGACGCGCTCAGCGCTGTCAATATATCACAAATATGCAGTGTTTTCAACCACATAATGTTTATTTTAGGTTTCAGACATTTAAATGCACATAAGTACTAACAAATCAATACATTTAGAGTTTGTAAAATACACACTGACGTCTATGGGAGCGGCAATAACAATAATTTCCATAATAATTAGACGACACGCTCTATTCAGATCAGATACACATTGTGTAAGTAACTTTAAAGTTTACTCTCTTCTTCTATCAGTTCACCGACTCACTTACATTCATGTATTTCGGGATAAGTGGATGAATTCACGTGTTTTAAAACCAACAGACGCGATTCTCTGTACTGCGGGGCAAACTAACATGGCGGCGCCCATCGCGCGTATAGCTCAACTAACGCGATCATTATAAAAGTGTTTAAACAGAAAAACACATCCACTTGCACATATTTGACAATCGGAATATCAGATATTTCACGCTATAGTCATCAAATTTGTTAATATTTTGAATAAAAAAAGAAAAATGAAATAAAAGCAGATCATCAGTCATACAGCGCTATTGTGGCTACCGTCTGTCACGTGACAAGCAATGACGCGTCACCATGGAAACAATAAAGCGACACGTTCTAAATAACGGTCGCCTTGAAAAACTCACGCTGGGGGCTCAGCCAGAATATTTTAAACTTACGTGCGAAAGGGTTAAATAACTTTTAACTATAATTGAATTAAAGATAGAGACACAGTTTGTCAGTAATCTATTGTTTATTTATTTAAAAAAAAAAAAAAAAAAAAAAGCAATTTTGCTTAGTTTTCTCGCCCTGCTGCTCCGAACCAAACCGTCAAAACCGAGGTATGAACCGAACCGTCATTTTTGTGTTACACCCCTATCAACCAGGGACAGTTTTAGTCAGAAGGCTTGGCACTGTTTTCTAGTGAACATTATTCCACTAGAGGGAGATACAGAGTAGAAAAATGTCCCATTTTCAGTTTTATTTTCTTTATCATCTAGTTAGTAATCCCAAACATTTTACATTTCAGGGGTAGTCGTGGCCTATAATGCTGAGGGAGTCGGGCCTTTAATCTGAAGGTTGCTGGTTTGATTCCCATGCCGCCAGGAATTGAAAATGGGGATTGTAAATAAACAGCACTCTCTCCACCTTCAATACCATGACTGAGGTGCCCTTGAGCAAGACACCTAACCGCTAATTGCCTCACTTGTAAGTCGCTTTGGATAAAAGCGTCTGATAAATGAGTAAATCATCTAGCCATCAGTAAGTTTTGGTTTACAGTTACACCATTTGATTTTCTATGCATCTGTGTGAAGATGACAGCAGAACAATACGTGTCACCACTATCACATGTACCACTTACTGATATAACAGATATATTTAATCTGCATTGGAGTTGAAACAATTGCACGATGTGTTAAACTGCACACTGTGATAGGATGCTCTTTATGCAGTTCAGGTGTCACATCCTGTCTCAGACCTGTACTCTCAAACTGTGGTTTTCCCCCATAAGCATGAATCATAAAGCAGCAGGATGTGTGTGAGTACAAGTGAGTGTATCACATACTTACACAAGAGCTGCCATCACTGGCCTGTCTTCACCCTGTTGCCACTGACATACTGAACAGACATTATGGCGGCGCTGACAGAGGTCCCATTTTGCCTCAAAGGTAAGATTCTTATACAATGCTTTCAGAACATGTGACAGAAATGAGGGAATAACTTGTAGGTTTGCTTATTTTTTATAATTGCTTTGATTAGTGATGTGCAGTTCTGCATAATTGGATCTTGATTTACAGAAGGCATAACTCAGTATCTGAAGCCACAAAGGGTTCAGTTCATGAGTTTGGTGCATCTCAACCAGGGCAAGGGACGAGCAGAAAGCAGAGTTTTGGTACGTCAGCCTCTCACCCTAACTATTTTATGATATTGAATGTATATATACATAAAGATATATATACATAAGTATTTGTGTGTGAAGATTTCAGATGCAAAAGCCTCTAAGTGGCGTCTGAAATTGTCTTCTAAAATGACCATTTTTATCAAGCTTGTATGTTTAGTTTCAGTAATTTGACTTTAATGGCAATTAATTGGTCCTTTTCATTGCCATAAATGCTCATTTTAGAAGAAAATTATATATATATATATTAAAATAAATAAATAAATAAATAAAAATATATGTGTATATATATATATATATATATATATATTTTTTTTTTTTAAATACAAAAATACAAAAAAAATACAAAAATACCATTTTTATCAAGCTTGTATATTTAGTTTCAGTAATTTGACTTTAATGGCAATTAATTGGTCCTTTTCATTGCCATAAATGCTCATTTTAGAAGAAAATTATATATATATATATATATATATATATATATATATATATATATTTTTTTTTTTTTATTTATTTTTTTTTTTTATTTATTTATTTTAAAAATACAATCATTATTACACAAATATGCAGAAAAAATTAACATGAATTTCAGAATGTTTTAGTATTTGGTTGCTTTATTGACAGCTGCACTTGAGCTGCATGAACTCCATGAGTTTGTTCAAAGCCTGATGATCATGTTCTCCGGCATGATCTGAGAATTATATAAAAAGAGCATCTTGTCTGTACAAGAGTCACGTAATCAGTGTCATAAATTCCTTTGAAAACTCTAGATTCTCTTAGTCTCGTCAGTAATACTGAATTACTTCACCGTCTATCCACACAATATAAAGCAGCGCTCACTGCTGGTGCAGAAATGTGCAGAGCATCAGAGCAAAGATCTGCTTGCACAGTCAGCACTGCATTGTTCATTTCTGAAACTGTTCATTTATCATTGAAGGGCTGCATGCTTTTCTCCGTTTAATGTGAAAGAGTACGCCCTGAAAAGGCCACAACATTTTTCTGTGGTTTTGCCAAACAAAGTTGTTATAAAAATCAGACCTAAAACAATATTTTTCGGTAGGTTGCTAAACCATAAAACTGAAAGCCACAAAGACTGAAAACAGATTTGAGAGTACAACTGATAGGAAGTAGCTAGCCTGTTGTTATGAGATTTTTTTTGTGTACCAGCAGATGGCGCTAGACTCATTTACACTGTTCTGTTGTGTTTTGCTCTTTGACAGGTGATGTCTCAATGGAGAGCTCATGTCTTCCACAGCAAGCAGCCAGTGAAGGTGTGAAACAATATAATTCGCTCCTGTATCAGAGAGTGAATAGATCTCAAACTAGCACCGTAGCAAACATTTTAACTGGGGAGACACTCTTTCCTCTACTTTTTACTTTCATTTCTATGTCTGTTGGCACAGTTTGTAGGAGATAACTGGTTACCAAAGACCAACACACACATGCACACAGACTTATCTCAAATCAAGTAGCTCTCGATGTAAAGAGAGCACAAGCTCATCTTTCAAGCAAAACATTTCAAGGTTAGCCAATATACGGTTATATACAACGTGTATTGTTCAAAATATAGCCTGATATAAAGTTTAATAAAGTTGTTAATTAAAAAAGTATTTGCAAAAATATTTACAATTGTATTTAGTGTAAATAGTCAAACACACAGTAAATTAAATTAAAATAAAAATTAATTAAATAAATACGTTTTAAATTAAATTTTGATTTGAAAATATGATTTGTTTGCAGATTTTATTCATATTGTGTTTTCAAATGAAAATTCATTTCATGCTCAAGTGCGCCTTAAAGTGATAGTTCGACAGGATTGTTCCAAACCTGTGGGAGTTTCTTTCTTCTATTGAACATAAAAGTAGATAACAGAAACCATTGACTTCCATAGTATAGAACAAAATATCTTCGTTTGTGTTAAGCAGATGACAGAAAGTCATACAGGTTTGGAACAACTTGAGGGTGAGTAAATGATGACAGAATTTTCATTTTTGCGTGAACTATCCCAGTGTCCATCTATGTTTTGAGACCAATCTGCATCAGAACAGTGCTATGTTATGGGCTATTTTAAAATTAAATACTTAAAATGCAAGGTAGTTTAACTTAAATGTCACATGACCACATAGCAGTTGCTTCAGTACCAACATACCATTCAACATTCAGAAATCATAATGATAAACTTCACATTCAGACAGAATAAGGAAATTGTCAGAGAGCCAAACAGACAAACAACAACAAAAAAACCCCACTAAATAACCTTGAACAGGGAATCGACACTGTGTCCTGTAAATATGCAGCTGATAAAGCGCGCAGGAGGGTCAGTAGGTCACATGCAGTATTAACTCAAAGTGCTGTAGGGGAGAATATTTCTTAGCAGAGCTCCATTACACTTTATATTTCCTCTTAGTGATATTTGTTTCATGCGTACGACTGCCACTGTTAGTACAGCTCGATGTGAGTTCATAACTGAGGATTTTGGAAAAGATGGAATGACATGTACTCCTTTAAGAGCTCCTTTGATTCGTGAAAGAAGGGCTATTAGCTCGGAATGGAGTGTAATGAGGATATGCAGATAGAGACTGAAAGTACATGACTCAGTACTAGTTCCTGTGGAAAAATAATACTCGTTCCAAAGCTCAACTTCTGTGTTTGAGTTTAAATAATTGACCCAGCCTTCCTGACCCCCACATTCTCTTCTGTGTTAACTTGTGAGTCACCGTATTTCCAGTGTTATTTGCTCCAAATACATGTCAGAGTATGTGTGCTGTTTACAGCGGTCCTGTCTTTTGCTGCAGGTGGAGAGTTCCTTTAGTTATCTAGAGATCTATGCCATCACCATCGACAGTATTGAGCAGGTAAGAGGTCTATGGCTACAGCACTCCACAATGATGATGTTCCATTAAGAATAATGGACATTTAATGTTGCTTGTTAATCTACACCATAACATTTGTAAATAAAATAATAAAATAAAATAAAAAAATTTGTTTTATATGCTGCTTTGGGTAAAAGCATTTGTTAAATGAATAAATCTAACTGTGAATTTATAATAAAATGCTTTTTAAAGTCTCTTATCCACACCAAGGAAATATTGTTGCCGTTTAAAATTGATCTTTTTTCTGTTTTAATATATTTTAAAAAGTAATTTATTCCTGTGGTGGCAAAGCTTAATTTTCATGAATTTTAAATCATGGTAACGCTTTACAATAACGTTCATTAGTTAAACATTATTTAATGTATTAACTAACATGAACTAACCTTGAGCACTACATTTGTTACTGTATTTACTAATCTTCGTTAACGTTAGTTAATGAAACGACAGTTGTTCATTGTTTGTTCATGTTCACAGAGCATTAACTAATGTTAACAAGATTTTAATAAATGTTGAAATTGACATTAACAAAGATTAATAAATGCTGTATAAGTGCAGTTCATCATTAATTCATGTTAGTTAATGTAGTTAACTAATGGTAACTAATGAACCTTATTGTAAAGTGTTACCTCAATCAATCTAATATGCTGATTTGGTGCTCAAGAAATTTGCTATTATTATTATTAACGCTGAAAATAATTGTGCTGCTAATGTTTTTGTGGAGACCGTGATTGATATTTTCAGTATTCTTTGATGAATATAAAATTATTTATTCGAAATAGAGATCTTTTGCAACAATGTAAAAGTTTTCACTGTCAATTTTGATCAATTTAATGCGTCCTTGCAGAATAAAAACATTTAAATGCTAGTGTAATATTGTTAAATACAATTTTCTCTGTAAATTATGAGATAATACTTTTTAATTTTAAAAAACATTTTCAAAATTCACAATACAAATACATGCGTTTACATGGCTGACACGTTTCTTCAGTTATCATCATCGTAAATCTACTAAAGTTTTTCATATTTTAATTTTTTAAAAATTTAATATACATTTATAACACTATACTTGTTATATTACTAAAAAATTAATTAATGCTGTTGCGAGAGTGTTTCTAATACAACGGCCGAGGGATTGACTGTAAATTTCGTATCATTCTCTCTTCTGACTGCTCTCGATATTTTTTCCCTCTTTTGGAAAGTCTTGGAAACGCTGTCATGGATTTTTTCTTTTGCTGTTGGAGCAAATGGGAGTACAAACCAGAGATTTATTTTAGTTTCCCTTCACCACTTTAGAAGTTTACCCAACTATGACGGCCTCTGCTTCGAAGAACCGGGAAATTTTTTTTACTGTAGTATTTTTAGGTTCTTTTTCTGTTTAAATTGCTAACATATTTATACTATAATGCAAGCATTTAGTTAGAAACGCAGGAAAGTTGAGGTCATTATTCAACCCTGACGTTTTTTTGTTTTTTTGATGAGTAAACCCTGTGGTTTTTAAACTGTTACAAATATCAAGCGGTTGGAGGGACGTAATGGGAGTTCAATATCATTTAATCTCAAAAGAATGATTCTCTTCAAATCAGCCAGCCAGTAAGTTAACATCACTTATCATGTGATGATAATAATATTATATTACACTTTGTTTATGTGTTTGTGAGGTGGCTATTGAGACAGACAAGCAGATCTACTCTCTTAGCCTGATGTCAGTGAGAGACCTGGAAGCTGTGGTCAGCCATGTCACCGCCTCACTCAAGAAGATATTTCCTGATTCATCACCAGGGTGAGTGATCTGGGAAACATGGTGCAATTCATTCATCCATTCATTCATTACAGATTTCAGTGCTTTTAAGGAAAAAATATTGTCTAATAATCCAGTCGTTTATTGTGGTTCAAAAATGCTAATATGAAAATAGTGCAATGCAGCTGGCCAAATTAACATGTATATTTAGGACAGCAAGACAAGTAGGCTTTTCAAAATTGTGTTATTGACGTCAAAGCCAATCCAACTCAGTATTTTGGCACAGATGCAGGCATGACCTCATCCTCAAAGACTATTAGCAAAAGTAAGGCAGGTTTTTTCACCATAAATTATGCAGTTCATTTTTTTTAATCTTAAACACAATTCATATTGTTTCCAATAAAACCATTTTTAACAATCATTTACCCTAAAAATAATCATATTGCATACATAATATTGGTAAATGTAGTTTAAAGGTTTCTCTGCAAATTTTAGAACACTTATAAAAGCATTTTGACAATTTGCAATACAGTTACATATATTGTCTTCTTAAAAATATAGATAACTTTTAAACAGTTAACATTATTTTACTGTATTGTAAAATACTATACATGTAACATATAGTCTTGGAAGAAGACGGTTTCACGTAGAACAGTTTATTAACTCAAATATCGCAGGAAGAAACACTACACGCAACTTTAACGACGAGCAATGACAGGACTGACGCAGATGGAATAAATACACAGGAACACATGAGGATAATGAGCAGGGCATAGGTGACAGACATAATCACAGACAAGACACAGCTGAGCTAAATGAACTAATAATGACAACTAATGACAAACGAGGAATCAAAACAAGGACCACATGACAATTGACAGGATTAGAACTCAAAACAAGGAACATGTGACTAAAGACAGGACTGGGAAACATAAACAGACACACAACTATGACAGAACAGTATTTTTAGATTCTTTTTATGTTTAAGTTGCTTACAGATTCTTAATGTAATGTAAAAATATAATTAGAAGTAATGATTTATTGCTCTCTGACCAATAAATTAAAATGAAATGACCCAGACTACACTCTTAGAAGAAAAGGTTGTAGCCTCTATTATGCTATTTAATTTTTTATTATGCTATTTTGTAGGCCTTCTACAATAGGTTTGCATATATCCAAGGTCAAAAAACACTTTAATTTTTCGTAACATACGTTGCACATCACCTCATTTCTCAAAGAGTCTGAAAACTCTTCTAGGAACTCTTTCTAGACTCTTCAAGAAATATCTTTCAGGGGTTCCTATCACGCGGTCACTTTATGGATTTAATTTCGTTTTAATCAATTTTTAATTTTAAGTAAAGTTTATGAATTAAACAGTTTGTAAATATGGGCGGAGCATTCGGGGCTTAGCCCAAATATAGTTTGTCCAATGACATTTTAGTTTGCCGTTAACTGCTTTACTGACATGAAAGGAACTTTGTTGTATGCTGGAGTAAAGTTCATAAAATGATTATGGTTTCCCACAGGATTTTGTAAAACTATGTCAGGTCGACCTCTGTTCCTCTAGGGGGGTCCTGGGGCATGCCTCCCGTAAGAAAAATATGTACATTTTAAGGTTAAGTGCATCAATCTGGTGCACTTTGAGAGCTCAAACTTAAGAGCTTCAACCCATGTACAGTGTGCAAATTGAACAAAGAAACAGCTTTGACTTGAACTTGGACAGTAGAGAGGGCTCAAACATCTTTTTAGTTGAGATATAGTGTCTCAGTCTACATTACATTGACACAGGTTTTTTCAGATGTCAAACAGTTATTACAATAATATAATAGGCTAATATTATAATGATTTATATAATTATTCCCATGACAGTAATATCCATATATTGTAACAAATGCACTGTAAAATAAATGAAAATTACAAAACTATATTTTACTTTACACTACTGAAATTACAATACTTTTGTCCTAGTTTCTAAACTTGCAAGAGATAAATCTGCAAGCTTTTATTTTGTAGAAAAGTAACACCAGATCACCAGCTGATCGCATGAGCAAAGTGTTCACTTCTCTTTAAAACACGCAGCCGGCTATGTTTTAAATTTTCGGTTCATTATGAAACAAACAGTGGCGGCACAGGGTCATTAAATGGAAGTAGCTAAAGTTGAGTAATATTATATGATAACAAAAAGAGTGTTGAGTGTCTGTGTGTGCGTGAATTCGCTGTCTGAGAGAAGAGAGAGAAAGCGGTGCCGGTGTAGGGATACTGCAGAAAAGCGTAATTGAACTGTTTAACATATTTTAATAAAGAAATAGGCCTATGTATAGAAAAATTATATTTTGACAGCACTGTTAAGAAACATCAAATCTGAACGATTCGGGGCTTTTGGAAAAACATTAGGGGCTCCAGCTCCCTTAGCCCACCCCTAGCGCCGCCCCTGCTTGTAAACATCCTTTATCACTAGAAAAATTAAAAGTAACCATGCTAAACATGAAAGTATAATGCAATTATTTAAGATCTTTCTCCTCATACAGAACATTTTTGGCATAAAGGGTCCATTAAATTAAAAATGTACATTAATAAATTAAATAAAAGTTCACTTGCAACGATTTACACGTTTGTGCCAACCTTAATATAGTTTGTATATTGAATATCTGGTGTAAAATCTGGGTCCTGAAGCAGAACCCCTACTTTCATTAAACACTGATCTCTTAAACCACAAGGTCTTCGCCAATTTGACTCACTGCTTCTGGAAACTCTTAACAGATTTATCTGCCCACAAACGGAACAAACGCGACCTTTAAAGTACTCGTTATCTGATATCACCCAATGTGATCATTGGGTGTATAGCATGTTATCTTAACACTGACTGGAAAGCTAAAGAAATCATTTGTGTTGGCTGATGTGCTTACACAGATCTTACACTTCCTTTATCCCACCTCCATCTTTTTTTGCTTTCAGGAAGTTGCTAAAGAAAGTTCCCCCTGATCTTCAAGAGCGGCTATGTAGTCTTGCCTCCAGAGTTGAAGAACATGTGAATGGAGCAGTTGGACCATGTGGTTAGATGACTGTTGAGAATAATCACATCTAGATGTTATTTAGATATCAAAGTACTTTCATTTCATTTTTTCATCTTCTTTGATCTCTTACAGGAGGCTTTTCGGACACCTATGCAGCATTGTGTGACTTCAATGAGTTCCCATGCTGTGTGGAAGTTCAGTGGGTCTGTGGTAATCACTACTAAAAAGCATCAAAATGTCAAAGGTTTAGCAATGATGGTTTTAAGAAATGTTTCTTCTTTTTCTAGGATGTTGATAATATTTACCATGTTCAGAACTGTCGGGTGTTCAACCTCATAGACTTCAGTCATTTAGACAGCAGGTATACAATGACACATATCTCTGGTTTGAAAAATTATATTAAAAACTATGCATGCATTTATTTGTATAGCGCTTATCACAGTGCATATCGTTTACAGAAAATGCATATGTCTACACATTACAATTTAGAGTGATCAAAAACACACAAAAAATATTATTACTATTTAAAATAACTGTTTTCTATTTTAATATATTTTAAAATGTAATTTATTCCTGTGATGGCAAAGCTGAATTTTCAGCATGAGAAATCAGTCTAATCCGCTGATTTGTTGCCCAAGAAACATTTTTATTTAATTATTTTCAATGTTGCAAACAGCTGTGCTACTTAATATTTTTTTGTGCAAACTGTGATACTTTGATTCTTTGAATAGATAGTTAAAAAAGGACAGCATTTATCTGAAATAGACACTTTTGACCCATTTAATGTATCCTTGCTAATTAAACTATTAATTTCTTTAAAGAAAAAAAAAAAGCCGGCTGACCCCAAACTTTTAAAAGGGATAATTTTCAAATATATAAATAGATTAATTAAATTAAATTAAAAATTGTCTATATCTTTTTGATTTTTTTAATATTTAATAATAATAATAATAATAATAATAATAATGGTAATAGTAATAATAATCTCTTAAAATGTTTACAGGGACTTGGCTTTAGCAGTGGGTGCTCTGTCCTTCAACCAGTGGTTTACCAAGATATGCAGCAAGGACTTCAAACTGGTATGTATGGATACTACTGGGACAATAATCATAAATACTGATAAAGAAAGCTGTTAAAGGTAGGGTATGCAAGTTCAATAGCAAGCTAGCAGAATAAGCTTGTTGTTTTGGTTCAGAAGAAACTGTAAAAGGTGGCTGCAGTTTATTTGTGGTGCTCCGCAACTGTCTGTCTACATCTCTGCTGCATGGCCTCATGTAACTCGCTGATGACGTGTCATGTCTGCGCGGGCAGGGTGCTTTGAGTTATGGAAATATATAATTTGATAGGTAGCCCAACTGCTTGTCAACCATCAGACCAAATTCAATGATTGAATGAACATTTTTTGGTCCTGAGACTAGCACAGAAGACATTTTTTAATATTTTAGACCACTTCTATTATTGATTGCTATCAGGATGTGAAGAGAGTTTCAACCAGTATGACAAAAAAGTGTTTATGAAAAACATTGCCTACCCTATTTTTAACTTGTAGTAGACTTGTTGTTCTAGATTTGGCTTATTCAGTCGTGTCAGACTTCCATCTCCTCTCGCTCCTGGCTGTGGAGAGGTCATATACAGGCCACTTGCCAAATAATAAATTGCTGGTCTGACCATGACAACAACACAAGAAGACATGCTCAAGGGTGACTTTGATCTCTGTGTGACACAGTATGCTCATTTAGATGAAGATATACCAAGAGTTGATTGAAGGAAGGGTAGAACAAGGAATTGTAGCTGAAGCCACTTTCTTGAATCAATCAAACAAGCCTATTCTTTAATTTTTTCAATATTTTGTGGCTGCACAGATCACAATTCTTCCTACTCAACAGTAGGAATCATAGTGTATCATACTCAATTCATTTCAATCTTGGTGTGTCTGTTTGTTTCCAAAAACATTGTATGTTCTTGATCAGCCTCTGCTCTTTGTTATCAGACCCCTGATGTGCAAGAGCAGATCCTCTATATGATCGCCCGGTCAGGTGCTCTGGAGGAGGTCAGTCTAGAGGCCAGCGGACTCAAAATGTGAGCTTAATCAAGGATCTTGCACTAATGTAAAGTTAAACACATTTACCCAATTTCTGAGTATTACTTTGAAGTAAGTTAATTCTCTTTGAATCCACGATGCAGGGATTTTGCTGTCAGGATGGCCTCCGCTCTTCGGGACAGTTCTGCCTCTACAGTCCATGTCATCAACTTGTCGGTCAATGCTATAGAGGATAAAGGTTCTGATTCAGATATTCTCTGTAATCTGAGATTCGGTTTGGGTTTGTTCACATTTTTCTGTGTTATATGCTGATGTTATGATTTCTCTGTTTACCTGCTCTTAGGTGTGATTGCTCTCAGTCAGAGTTTGAGCAAATTGTCTCGTGGCCTCAGTCAGCTGTACCTCTCCAAGGTCTCCATGTCTCCGAAAGGTGCAGTTTTTATCTTTTAGCCCTTTTATTTCTTGTCAAGATGCTGTTTCATGTCTACAAAAGTAACTGTATTCAAGATAATAAAGTGTTGGTTGCTGTGGCATTGCTTCCCCAGGTTTGGGCTGTCTGGTTCAAGTTCTTCATCAAAGTATGTCTCTCTGCAACACCTTGACCCATCTAGACCTGAGTGGAAACATCGGCTGCCTGGCCACAGAAGAGGCTATGGTGAGTTTTAGAGAGCTGAGGGGATGTAGGGGCCTGTAGATATAAAAATATTATAGATGCACTACGATTCAAAACTTTCAGTAACATTTTTAAAGTTTTTTTTGAAAGAACTCACCAAGGCTACACTTACTTGATAAGAATACTGTAAAAATATTGTGAAATATTATTACAATTTACAACTGTTTTAATATATTTTAAAGTTTAACTTGAAACCTAAGTTGAAAAATTTAGGAGCACATTAAAATGCAGCGAATAATAATAAATGGGATACAAGGGAGATTTAAAAGCAATTATTGAATTAAATAAAATTTTTAATTTATTAGAATAGAATACCTTCATTTGACGGGGTAGCCAGACAACAGCTACATGTTTGTATTGAATTAAGTGCTAGATACAGTTTATCATGTATCCAAAATCCCAATAATTGCATAATGCAATTTATTGTTTTAATAATAAACAAGTATGAAATTCACTCATTCATTTTTGCTGGAAAACCGATGTTGAAAATAAGTTAATAAGTTACGTTTAATGTTAATCTCATTCTATCTTACTTCCAGGACTACCACAATGGCATAACGTTACTTCAGTGACATGTTTAAATCAGCACAATCTGACAGCTATGTTCAGTATACATCACAGGCTTATGCAAGGGAAAAAAGCTCTACAAATAGTGACAATGCGGTCTGAACATTCACTCCTGTCAGCTGGCCCAAAATTCCCTCGCTTCCGGACTTATTGTTGATCATTGTATGGGGTGTGTTATGTTATAGAGATCATTTTCAATTTCAATGTTCTTCTGTTGTTGAAGTGAATGGACTGAATGATCCGTTTCAGTATATTACCTTTTTGTTATGAGGGACTATAAACTTTGTTTGCTGCCTTTAAATGTTTGTGAGTACAGAAGCCATGTCTTGTTTTTGTAGAGGGGTTTCACATGGCTGCATATGACTTTTGTCACACAGGTTTTATTTATTTGCCAGCCTTGCAAAATTTAGCAAAAAGGACTGAATAGAAACACTTGGGACAGGATGGCTTTGAAATCACATGCTTGTCTGTCTCTTTTCTAGAACCTCTTTAAGTTCCTGTCTGCTTCAAATGCAGTTTCTCACCTGGACCTCAGCTACACAGACTGCCCCCTAGACACAGTGAGTCCCATCAGTTATATTCTACATTTTATTTGATTGCTCATTTTGTGGTGTAAATTGAATTATGGAGTCAAATGAAAGTTGAATGCTGCCATATATAATATTCATCCCATGAGACTGGGAATGCGACAGTTTACTTGTTCAGTTGTTTACCAAAAAATGCTTGAATTTTTCACTTAAGTATCTGAAGTACTTCTGACCGTACTCTTTCTATTTCGGTTTCTCTCTAGCTGTTTGTGTCTCTGTCTGCCGGCTGCTGCACTACTTTGAGCTACCTCAACCTCTCCAGGAACCCTTTTTCTCATAGGTAAGCCATCAAAAGTGACATTATTAGGTGTAAGCATCTCTACGCAGGCTACATGTACATACTGATCTGTATGGCTCTGCTAGGAAAGTACGAGAGGTCACACGCAGTGTGAGGGATTTCTTTAGCAAGAGCACCATGATAAAATATGTGGGATTTGCAGGAACTAAACTACCTCCGGAGGCTCTCAGGTATGGGTTTTTTTCATATTTGCATGAATGTATGTGTTAAGTACATCTCCTGTGACAGGCCTTAAATACAGATTTTACTTGAAACAATTCTTAATTGTCACTATTTAATCCTTTTTGAATAAAAATGATTATTTCTTTTTAAAAACAAACTTTTGAGGGGTAGTGTATTTTTTACATTTATGTTTTTATTCTTATTAATGTCCAGTGTAAATGTCATTTAGATTGTTACTACAGGGCTTGGCCACCAACACTCATCTATCTGAGCTGGAGCTTGACATCAGCTGCTGTGAGGTACACACACACACACACACACATACACATAAAATTACTGTATAAATCTTTCCTTAATATTGTGCATTTGACATTGTGGTACATGTAGCTGAGGTCGGCTGGAGCTCAGGTGATTCAGGAACACATCTTCGAGGCCAAGGCCATCCGCAGTCTGGACCTGTCTGACAACGGTACAGTCTCATTTTATTCTCATTCACAGGGCCAGCACTTTATTAAGAAACCAATGAGATTAAAACAGTTTTCCATGTTTAAATTAATTCCACAGATTTTCCCTAAAGAATCTAAGCCAAAAATTCATTAAATGCCTGCAAATACCATCAGGTCATTGTACAGATGTACATAACAGTCCCATTTACTTCTTTCTTATCTTATAAAAAGAAGAGGTTTTCTGAGAGGCAAGAGGATAAATGCACACACGCAGCGAGTCAGATTAATTTATGCCATATATCAGTCATATATGATTTATAACCTAATATAAGGAGAGACCCTGTAACCCCTCTAGAGCTGTTGTGAAAGGGACAGTCAGTGAGAGCGATAAAATAAATCTGACAGAAATAAAGAGGAAGGCATAAAGGGGGGTTAACAGTACATTAAACATAAAATAGATATTTTCCTGACAATTTTCCCAATTTAACAGTTCAAATATTAAGCATTTCAATGAAGAATTCATGTAAATGTGTTAACAAAAGTGCAAGCTTCTCATTTCTGTTTCTGAGTCAGGACGTTTGACCCGTAGATGTTCATTTTAAGTGTTTTTATTACTGTACACATTTTCCTTTGTTTTTTCAAAGAAAAGTGAAATTCATTGTCTATGGGAATCAACAGTATGCCACAGATCCTGATGATACAGCTTATCTTTATTTAACCCGGAATATTCCTTAGTTCATTGAATGTGTGTTTGTAATATGAACTAGATATCTGCTTAATAGAAAATTAACTTTTGCTTTTCAAGATTCAAGCTCATAAAAATGTTGAACCCTGGGAGAAGATGGAATCAGGCCATGCTATTTTTATAACCCAGGAGGGGACGAAGTAAATATAGGCGTTGTTGTATTGGCTACATGAGGAGAAAGGCTCAACACATCAGTCAGAATAGCACATGACCCATTGGACCCACACTGTGCCGCTGCAGGGCTATCATCACACCTGTCTGAACACATATACAAACACACACACAAAGGAGGGAGAGAGAGGCTAGTGTCAGTGTGAAATAAGTGAGAGAGATATTAGAATTGTAAGAGGTGGAAAAACATACATGACTGGGGAACTGGAAATCATTTGACACTTGCCGTGATCGTATTAAAGGTGCTGTAAACAATTTATGGAATTTTTATGGAATGGTATGCATAAAGTTCTCTTAATTCCTTCAATATATCACTGAAATAACTGTTCTGAAGTGCATTTCTGCCTGTCAGTCATTTTGAGCACTTACAGTGAGCAGTTCATATATGGGATATCAGGAGTTGAGAGCATGATAGATGAACTTGGAGCGTTTTTGTTTGGGCAGGTTCACACAGAATGCTCCTTTAAATTGAATTTCTGTATAAACAGACAGCATCATTTGCATGAGAGACACTTTTTCAAAATGCCATGTTACATTAAAATAAGCACAACTTTATAAACCATAACTTTATAAGACCACATGTAACTGCCATTTTTCTGTTTTACATCTTCTAATATCTATTTCCTTTCTGCTCATTTCTTAGATACAAGTACTTTTTCATTAGATACTAGAACTTATTCATTAGGTGCTAAGTAAAAGGTACTACTACCTATCCATTAGATAATATTACTTATTAGATACAAGTACTTTGTAACGAAGAGGTGCTGGACAACATGAGTGTAGATCCAAGTGCAGGCTTTATTAACAAAGAGAGAGTAGCCGTACAGGCAATGGTAAAACGATAGCAAACAAGAACAGCAAAGGACAGGCAGAATAGTGGTCGTAATACAGGCAGTAAGTTGCGACAGGCAGCATATGATCACAATCCAGTAGAACAGGCAAGGGTCAGGGCTGGCAGCAAGGAATCAAATAACAGGCAGGGTCAACAACAGGGAGGCAAAAACAGGAATAATCACTCAGAAATGTAAACCGTGGTAATACAAGACCTTGCAAAGAAGGCAAGACTGAAAGTCGCTTAAATAGTCCGGGTAATAAGCTTCAGCTGGATGGGGTGATCAGTGTCAAGGTACAGGGCTGATGGGAAATGTAGTGTGTGCGTGGGTGAAGAGTATAGTTCAAGGTGGAGTGTCCTCTGGTGGCTGTTAAAAGGCGCTCCAGCAGATAATCCTAACAAAACCATCCTAAAAGAAATGGATAAAGAAACAAAAAGTGACTGGGCGAAAATGAGATTTGCTTGACAGGTAAAAATACAATTATGTATTTACAAGTATGGCATGTAGAAAGAGGAGGTATGTCTAATTTGGTGGCTAAGTGCTGCGGAAGTCGCAGAACAGCTAACATGACCTACAGTGCAATTAAATTATTAATAAAAGCAAAATAATAATTAGATTTTTCCCTCTCTCAGGTTTTGAGAGCAATATGGTTACTTTAATTCTCTCCATTGGTCGCAGTCACTCTATTCGACACCTTTCAATCGGACGCAATTTTGCCATGAAGTCTAGGTAAGTGCCATGTCATCTAAGTGTGGATTATTCATTTTTTTTATTATTTGATGTGTGTAATTTTGATATTATATGGGGGATTGTTCAGGAAGCCCGTTAAATTTCAACATGGTTGTGTTAGTGGTGCTGAAATTACACATTTCCTTTAAAATATTTTTGATTCACCTTTCAGTCAGTCCCTCCTTCTAACTCTCTCCACCTTTTCCTCCTTTTCCTTCTCTCAGAGCTCTTACAGATGTGTTACACCGCCTTGTACAGCTAATTCAGGAGGAGGAGTGTGTGAGTACATCATTTGTAATATCAGAAACAATACATATACACACACACTTTCCATTATGCTGTTAGAATCAGGCCTTAGTCATATCTATAGTCAGCCTCTCCCTGACTATAGATATAACTATAGATATGGAACATGTCTCCCATCCACCATGGATGCATACACCAGAGTGTCCACCTACGGACCACAGCTCTCACATTGAGAGTAGGAAGAGCTGCCGTCTTTGGCTCAGTTAGCTGTGGAGATGTGTGTTTTTGCATGTGTTTTATACTAGAACCACCAATAAAGTGAGAAGGTCCACAGAGACGGCCCCCCTTCATTCCTCCAGCAAGCCTTGATTTTTAATTACCCAGAATCCCTCTCCATTAAGGCACGCCCGGGCTCAGTAATTACACAAGCAGCTCTGACTCAAAGATAGGACTCATTAAAACAAACTCTCAACTTTATATAACTTTATCCACATTAATGGGAGCATTTATGCTCTCCAAAGAATCGGCGCTGGCCTCTCACGACCCAACCTGCTCAGTCGATACTGTTTCTAAAGCTAATGAGTCTTGATAGAAATCTTAATGAGACTTACAGCCAAAGGTTAATGACTTCATAAAATGACTCTGAATGTAAGATCAATGGAAATTGTTAAAGAAAATGCAAGGTAACTCTCCTATATGAGACTGTATGTGCATATGACATGGATGGTGACCTTTTATTTTCTTTTTCACACTTTTTAGCCACTGGAGTCTCTCTCTGTATGTGACTCAAAGTTGAAAACAGGAACCACCATTCTGATCAACAGCCTGGGAAGCAACGCTAGCCTGTCCAAGATAGATATCAGTGGAAATTGTATAGGTGACACAGGAGCAAAGATGCTAGCAAAGGCCCTCGTGATCAACACCAAGCTAAAGTAATTTTAATTGGACATGTTCCTGGATCATTGTTCCTGTCAACCAGACAGAATTTATAGTTAATTTAGATGGTTATCATTTGTTACAATAAGGTCTCATTTGTTAACATTAGTTAATGCATTAACTAACATGACCCAACAATGAGTAAATATAATTTTACAGCATTTAATAACCTTTACTAATGTTAACAACTTTTGATCCTAAAATGTATTAATAAATGTTAAGATTAACATTAGCCAAGACTAATGAATGCTGTAGGTCATGTTAAATAATGTCAGCAAATGAAATCTTATTATAAAGTATCATGGTTTTTGCCTTGTTTTCTGACAGAACGCTGGTTTGGGACCGAAACAATGTGACTGCTGGAGGATTTATGGATGTGGCCAATGCCATGGAAAAGTGAGAGTAACCCACAAACCTACAGGAGTTTTTCAGTGACTTGTATTTGTTAAAAAAGCATGTATTTCTTGTTTCTTTGTGTGTTCAAACAGGAACTTGACACTACAGGACATGTCCATTCCAGTGAGTGATATTTTTCAAGCCTATCGAAACACCCCAGAGAAAGTGGAGGAGGCTTTACAGAAAGTTAGTTCTCATTATCAGTATTATGGAAAGCTGGGAGTACAGATGATGATAAGATATAACTGACTGCTTTTGTATGCATATATGTAGATCCAGGGTTTTTTACGCAGGAACAATCAGAGACAGTGTTCCACGGGTGAGGAAATATGTCATCTGCAGCGTGGATTGAAGACCACTCGCTCTGAACAGGTTTGCCTGGATATATTCTTCCTATATGGCACTTTAATTATTACTGCCTGTGATATAGTAGACTATAGGGGTGTAACGGTACACAGAAGTCATTGTTCAGTATGTACCTCGGTTTTGGGGTTGCAGTTCGATACGATTTCGGTACAATAGGAAAAATGGCCACACTTAAGTTTTAGGGTCCAATTCCTACTATTACTAGCTATTAACTATGACTTTTGCCTCAATAAATCCATAATTACTGCTTATTAGCCTAGTTGGTAAGGTTGTTAAGTTGAGGTATTGGGTAGGATTAAGGCATGTAATATGGTTATGCAGAATAAGGCGTTAATATGTGCTTTATAAGTACTAATAAACAGCCAATAACTTAGTAATAAATAAAGCAACAAATCCACAATGCTAGGTTTCCTTTCTTTTATTTTTAACAGACAGTTGTGCTCATTAAAGTTTGTTACACCTAGTGACATTTAGTCCCCCTGAGGTAGTTGGTATAATACAGCCTCCTTAAGTGCACTAGTATCTTTTGCTCTTTTTCCTGTTGCGGCGGTTAGCAAACTGCGTTGCATTACCACTCACGCCCCTTCTGGATTGGAGTGTGAATCGCCTGTTACTGACTGTATTTGTCGTCTAACTGCATGAACTGAACTGTGACGTCCGTACCATAAGGTTCGGGACAAATACATGTACCATTACACCCCTAGTAGACTAATACTACATATTAACGGTTCGGATCATAATGAGAATGTGTCTGTCTCTTTCTCTTTGTGTTCAGTTAGTGCAGGATCTCTGTAAAAAACTACAGGAAAGTGTGCATCCTTTAACCTGCTATAATATACAAGAGGTGCAGTCGGACATTTTGCATGCAGAGGAAGGGCTTCAACATGCAAAGACAGCCATTAGTGTATGAGATTACACATCTACATGGTTTGCAATATTACAGATTTAAAATCTGATCATTTTGTATTCTGCTGTTCAAAAGCTTGGAATAACTAAGATTTTTGAATGGTTTTGAATGTTTAGTGCTCATCAAGACTGCATTTATGTGATCAAAAATCCAGTGAAAACAGATATATTATGAAATATTAATACCATTTAAAATAACTGCTGTTTACTTGAATATATTTAAAATGTAATTCATTCCTCTGATGGCAAAGCTGAATTTTCAGCACCATTACTCCAGTCTTGAAATAGACTAGAATTCATTCTTATATGCTGATTTGGTGCTCAAGAAACATTTAATATTAATGTTTAATGTTTTTGTGGAAACTGTGATACAGTTTTTTCAGTATTCAGTAAACATTTTTATATGAAATAGAAGTCTTTTGTAACATTGTAAATGTCTTTACTGTCTGTTTTGATCAGTTTAATGCTTTCTTGTTGAATAAAAGTACTAATTTCTTTCTTTTTTTTAAAAAAACTCTCCAAACTTTGAACAGTAGCTAGTGTACGAGTCATTCCTGTTATGCAGTACTATTTTTTTTAAATGTACTTGTAACAAGGTACGCCAGATTTCATAAATGTACGTGATCATTTATTTATGATAAAAGAAAACTGAGAATTAAGATTTACATCTTAAAGTTGTAGAATAACAAGACATAAAAAGACATATAATGAGGATATTAAAAATGTACTGCATAGTAGTATTGACCAACATGTTTTTCTGTTTTAAACTTCCATAACAATGTAATGATTTACTAAGTCTTGATGTTTGACATTTGACCTTGCCTTAGTCTTTCGCAGGACTCTATGAATTGGGCAGAGCTCCCTCTAGTGGTCATATGCTGAAATGCATTCTCAATGACGCAGCTACAGCCCTGAGGAGCGAGATCACTGAGGAAATCCAGGTGAAGTTTAGTCTTTATTTTTGGCTGTGTGTTTGCATACAGAATACTCAGTAGTGTCTGCTATGTAGTATGGATTGCTTTCGTTGAAATGAGACTTTCTTTTGTGTTGTGCAGGAACTAGCAACGGCAATGCTACAGTCTGCCCAACTGACCTGCCCCAGAGTCGTCCAGAGGTCAAGTGTCAGCGAGCAGCTGGCAGATCGTGTGGCCAAGAAGACACGTCAGGCTGCACACTTCATTCAAAACACGATGCAAGAGGCGGAGAACAGCATCAAAAACAAGCTCAGGTGGGACGTTCATCACTATAAACAATATTAAACGCTCACTCCCCCACCCTCATCCCCCAACATATATATATTTTTACTCTTTGCTCTCCTCTCTCACTCTTTCTCAGTGAACTGAAACTGTCTGTCAGTGTCTCTCTGGTGGAAAGTATAATTGATGAAGTTCTTCAGGATTTGTCAGTGGCTCAGGAGAAGCTGGTGAGTATTTGCATTTATGAAAGTGTATATTGTGCACATGAGAATTGTGTGTGTGTGTATATGACATGCAACATATATCTCTCTTGCTTTCAGGACAAGCATATGAGGGAGTTTTCCCAATCCACCAATATCAAGGCCAATGTTCCTCAGCTCAGAGTGATGGAGCATGAATTCCCTACAGATGATGTGAGATTCAATTCTAGCATTCTGATCCGCCACTAACTCACAATTCTTCCTTTGATTTTGATTTTCAACATACCCGATCAGACAGAACGTGTTTTTTGCAGTGAGAGGCGCCTTTTTTGAATTGTTTTCTATTGGCAGTGAGCGTTCTGCGCCCCAGGCACCTTGCATTTTAACCGCCTGCTGCGCCTCGCGTTTTTGCAGGAGCGCTCGGAGCGCCTGAAGTTGAAAAAAAAATCAACTCTGAGCAGAAAAGCGCCCAACGTCATCCGAGTTTTTTTCCATTGTCCAATCGAATGAATGAACAGACGGCTTTCCGTTGTGTTGATGAATGTTTACAGTTCTTTGAACACTGCAAAGATGGAGCCCTTTGCTTGTAACGTTTTTTTTTTTTTTTAAAGTTTCTGCTAATATGAGTTTAACAGCAAAGCAAAGAGCACTCGCGCTACACTGACAGGACAGCTGATTCGGTGGTTTCCTAGCAACATAAATAACTGGCACACACTGATTTTTTTTCTAAAATCAGCAAAAAACCCATTCTGTGTGATCTCAAAAGTTTGTGGACAGTTTTTTTTTAATATACCCATTAAATAAGTTTCCAGCACAGCACTACAACAACCCATAATGAAATGACCCTTCACAATAGATAATGCTTTACAATGAACTCTGCTAGAGAGTTTAATATTGGCAATTTATCTGTTCAGTAAAATACCTTACTCACCTGAAGAGAAATAAAATCTCCACATTGGCTTTACAACAGTTCAAGTCCCTCAGTTACCACCTCTGTAAAGCCAAGCCAAGGTTGATTCTTGTTTTATTATGAGCTCTGACTGTCGTGATCTCTTTTTGCCGGAAAACTCTCCTCTATTCTGTGTTTTTTTGAAAACAGGTGATTCCCCGTAAGTTTGAGATTTAGCGTGCTCCACATCAACCTTTCTCACTCGTTGTGATAACTAACTTATGCCACTCCCACACCATACATACGTTAAAGCAGCCAGAGAAACTTTTCTCTATTTACGTATATGACAAGACACACAGGGGCGAGTGACGTATCCACGCAATTTCCTGTTAAAACCATCCCATCGGGTCTAAAATATAAACACTTATAATAGGCTTACCATAGTGAATCAGGGTAAGCCAAAAACACGGTTTGGAAGAAGGATTGAGGATGTGTTGAGGGTTTTGTTTTTTGTTTTATAATCTGAACTCCATTATAAATTCAAGTTGTTGCACTAATAAAAAGCAAGAGTTTGATTGCAGTTTTTCTCTCTGTGTGTTCATAGTACGTCCCCGTCATCTGGAGGAACAGCTTCCACTCCCGTAGCATCCGCCCCGCCCCTTCCATCAAAAGTAAGTCCCTTCTGTCTTGATGCTGACAAGTGCTACTTTCTCTCTTGCCATTGGTCTCTGCTTTTGCACTCCTAAATCAAATGTGATTGGGTGTATAGCTTACACTGGGGACACCATAGCTGCCTGTTACTTGAAAGCTGATTGGCTGTAAAAAAAAGCCCTGGCCCCACAGCTGTTGAGGTCAGAGGCCTGTTTAATTATGCAGTCTTCAAAGATGTCAGAACAGGAGGGGTTAAAGGCTTGTCATTGCTCTTATCTGAACAAAACCAGCATGATATCTACACGAACAATCAAATGTACTGTCAGTGCCCTGGTCACTTGCCGCACTTGGTTTATAGATTTTTTCTCCCTTATCATATATTTTAGTAATCATCATAAATTAGATAATTCACATTTTGAAATTTGGAATTGCATTATCATGGAAACAGTACTTTAGCACCTTTTAGCGGGCTCAATTTTTGTGGAACACAAATTGGTTAGACATTCGGCTTTGATTTTCTAGCAATTTTAGAATCCAAATTATTTTGTATAATTTATATTTTGTATAAAATAAAAAAATGTTTAGAATAATATTTAATTCAGCATTTGCTTTACAGTAACCTTAAACTTCTAAAACTTTATTACACTTTTTTCACTTCTGCAATAATCTTTAAAAAGAAAACAACCTTAGGTCTGTATTGCAAAGCATTCATGAATTACAACCATTTATGTTCAGATCTATGCTCAAAAAGGGAGGTGGCAGTTAAAAGGAAATGGTCAGTTAGATCTTATTCAACAACAACCTTTAACATAGCACATTTAACTGATGTGTGATCAACTTGTGCAAAAGTGAGATTGGGTGTGTGTACTGTAATAGCTTTATAGTGCACATGTGACATCAAAAGCGGGCTTTGTAGTTTGAAGTCCTGAATGTGAGAGCGGGATTCCCCTCTCATGGGATTTCCCCACCCTGTCTAATTGGTCGTCTCTCTGTGGTGTGTGTATGTGAGCCTGGGACAGCGGGGGTTTGGTTTTGGGAGGTCCCACCCTGTCTCTACTATATATAATCAGCTGTGTAACACACTGCTGGCAGCAGCTAACTGGAGCATAGCCCTGTTACTCTCACACCACTGAGCCCCTCAGACGAGGGAGGGGGCCACCCGCTTACAACCATGACACAACCCCTCCCCCAGTCCCACACCCTTCTCTTCCTCTGCTCTTTTGTGTATACCTGTCCTCTGATTGGCACTCTTTTTCTCATTCACGTCCCATTTCACCCCAAGATAAATCGGATAAAGAAATTCTAATTTGCTCAAAAAAAATGAAGCCTATTTTTTTTTTTTGTTTTGGGACATTTTTATTATCATTACTGTAATGCAAAAAAAAACAAAAAACACAAAACAAAAGCAAAACTAATGGTAACACTTAAATAGTTGCTTATTCGCATGCAGTAATTATGAGTTTACTGAAACAAAAGTCATAGTTAATAGTTAGTTAATAGTGAGAATTGAACCTTAATTTAAAGTGTGACCAAACTAATTGATGTATTTAAAAAAAGAAAAAGAAAAGAATTTAATGCTAAAGAAATTGATCAAAATTGATAGCAAAGATATGTATAATGTTAAAAAATATTTCTTTTTCAAATGAATGCTGTTCTTTTAAACTTTCTATTTATCAAAGAATACTCATCAAAAATGGTATTGAAAGAATTTATCAAAAATATCACAAAAATATTAAGCAGCACAACTGTTTCCACATTGATAATAATAAGCCTATTAGAATGATTTCTGGAGGATCATGTGACATTAGAGACTAATGGATGCTGCATAGTTATAAATAATTGCATTAATAACAGAATTTTTTTTCTATTTTTACTGTATTTTTGATCAAATAAATTCCGCCTTGCCAAGAGGCTTTATTTATTTATTGGATGTAAACAGTTTTGGAGGTATTTGGTTTTTTTTACTGGCTAATTGTACAAAATGCATTTCAGTGTTTGTTATTGTAATACAGTAAAATTATTACAGTAATGAGAATCACCACTGAGAACAATAAAGAATCAGAAAAGTGCTACTGTAAAAATTTGTGGGGGAAATGCTCAATCGTCATAAAAATAATGTCACAGTGCAAAAATCCGTAATCCTCTTAAATTAGACTTGATTTACTATGCAAACTATGATCCTAAATAAATGATACTGTATTTTTATTGATTATTGATTTTGGGGAAAACATGACATTCGAGACATGTTTTTTGTGAGATTCCCGGGCAGCCAGCATCTGTCATTTGGATATCCTGAACCCTTCGTGATGTCCAGCTTTATCTTCCTCCTTGCTTTTTCCTGCCTTTTTAGCCGATCTTTTATGCTTCCTCTCGTATCCTCTGCTGCATATCTGCAAATCCATCGCTCCCTCCTTCACTTTCGATCTATCTAGATCTATTTCTTCCTCTTTATGTACATACACACATCATACAGGATTCAATCTCACCCCTCCCTCACTATCTCCCCTCTGTTGTCCCTTATTTCCTTCCTCCCTCTCTCTGCAGGTTTGTTAGATGTGGAAGGGGAACAGCAGGCGCGTGCGGCCACACATCCCCAGCAGGAGGTAGAGGAGAGAGGAGGGGGAGGGCCTCAGGTCTCCAGGGTAGGAACGGAGGAGAGGAGGCGGGCCCTGTCGTTGTCGTTGGCGACGGGGCTGTCAGTCACCCCGGCAGGCCAGCTGAAGCCAGGAAGCCCCTCCTACTTAGGGAGAGAGGCGGATGCTGCTGCCGCTCCCGCTGCTGCTGCTGCCGCTCTTAGCAACAGAGAGCCCCGGCGCTCGGAGCCTGCACCTCCTCAGCCCCCTATGGACCTGCCCATCGAAGGCCACACACTGAGGCACTACACCCGCTCCAGGCCCAGACCCAACCGCCGGAATAGGCAGCCTCCCAGCAAGCCGCAGGTAAGACAACAGAGCGTCCGCTCGGAAGGGTCTGAAACCAAGAAGAAAGGAGCATGGGAAGGGTTTTGAGAGGCTGAGATGGGGACGCTGCTGGTGGAGAGAGAGGGGGAGGGAGGCTGCTTTCTGACGGCACTGCTCAGGTTGGTTCGTCTGCAGCAACCCTGGCTCCTCCAGGCTCTCTCTCCCACCGTCTCCTCCACTCCATCTTCTCATTTTTTCCTTTCTCTCACTCCCAATATGCAGATAGAGATGCTCAGGGAGAGGGTGCCGCCGTGGTGGGTTGAGATTTTTTGGGTGTTTCCTCCACTGCCATTTTCAGTGTGTGTGTGCGTGTCGTCGTGTTTGTGAAGCTCAGCTGGGCGGTGTGTGTATGCTGTCAGAAAGGGGCACAGTATCTGTCCACTCATTATTGCCGCTTGTGCTTGATGTGTCCGCTGTATAACTCAATTATTAATTTTCCCAGATTAAGGAGGGTTTCTCCCTTTCTTTTCGCACCCTCTTCTGTCATCAGGAATGGAGGATCCCTCTATTCTTGGCATTCCAAGGGTGTGCGATCAAAATCTGTTCATTCGGTTGTGCACAGTATATAGGAGAAACAATGTTTAAATGAGATGTGATATTTAGGTTGGCGTGTGACAGTCGATGATGCTGCAACAACCGTGTGTGGTTGCACTGGCACACTGCGATTCTGTTGAGTCCGTCCTGTCTTTCGTGTTGAGTCGAGACTAATGTGAGATATTATATTCTCACTGCGGTGTCTTCATTACATGAGTGTGAGATGGACAGAAAAGAAAAGAAAGGCAGAGGATGTATTTTTCCTCAAATCTGTGTGTATCTTGTACATCCTGTGAATGGCCATTTGATAAATGGTTGCCATAGTGATGGGCTTTACAGTGTTCTCAATTGTAGCTGCTCACACACACATGCCTTTACACTGTTGTGTGTGTAATGTGCTCCTATGGGATGTGGCGTGTTTATTGATGCTGCTATTGTGAGGTGTGATGTGTGTGTTTTTGATGCTGAGTGATAAAGGTGCTATTGTGCCCTTACATTGGGATTGTGGCAAATCTGTGTGGTTGTCAGGTATTATATAATCACAGGTGTGTTGAAAACTACTCTGTTGAGTCATTTGAACCACATTTTTTTTCTTTGCCGCAGAACTTTTATATCTATATATTTATAGATTTTATATATTTTCTCGCATTGATTGAATTTAGTTTCATTTAAAAAAAAGTGCTATTGTGGTACCATGTTACAGAGATATAGACAATATGTATCAGAGTGTACAGTGCCTTACAAAAAATACCGTAGAATACCATAGTACCATGATATATAAACTACCGCTCAAAGGTTTGGGGTCAGTGAGATTTTTTTGAATGTTTTTGAAAGAGGTCTCTTATATTCACCCAGGCTGCATTTATTTGATCAAAAATACAGTAAAACAGTAATATTGTGAAATATTATTACTATTTAAAATAACCTTTCTATTTTAATATATTTTAAAATATAATGTATTTCTGTTATGGCAAAGCTGAATTTTCAGTATCATTACTCCAGTTTTCAGTGTCACATGATCCTTCAGAAATCATTTTTTTTTTCAGTTATTATAGATGTTGAATACAGTTGTGCTGCTTAATATTTTTGTGGCAACTGTGAAACAAAGCTCAAATGAACGGCATTTGTTTAAAATGGAAATCTTTATAATGTTATAAATGTCACTTATAATGTTTCTAACTTATAATGGCACTTTTACTGTCTCTTTTGATCTATTTAATGTGTTCTTGCTGAATAAAAGTATTAAGTAAAAAACAATTACAGCCCCTGAATTTTTGAACGCTAGTGTATAAAAGTATCATGGTATTAACAAAGTACAAGGACTCATACCTTTTAGCATGATTATCCTTGGTATGCCTAAAATACTATGGTATTATCATCATAGTTGTTCTGTGATACCATGTATAATTACCATATTGATTTACCATGGTACTTCAAAGAAAAATCATAGTAATGCCATAGTACTGTGATACATGTAGATTTGACATTACCCTTGTAGTACCCCAAAGTATTTAAAAAAAAACCATGGTAGTGTGCACATAAATAATGGCAATACCATGGTACTGTGATACCATGTATATCACTGTATTCATTTACCATGGTGCTCCAAGGTGTGTCTAACATTACCATAGTACAGTAGTGTCCACAAAAATCATGTACCATCTACTAATGATTACCACCTTTATTTACCATGGTATCCCAAGGTATGTCAAAAAATGCCATGGTATTACTGTTACGGTAGTGTCCACAGAAATCATGGTAATACCATAGTACTGTGATGCAATGTACATATGGTTACACCTTTATTTAGCATAAAACCTCATGATATGCCAATAAAACATGGTATTACCATCATAGCTGTGTCCATGCTTATAAATAATGGTAATGTACTGAAATGTGGATCATCATATTCTTTTACAATTGTGCTCCAGGTTGTGTCAATGAATACCATAGTAGTACCATCACATTAATGTCCACAAAAATCATGTATGTAGTATCTGCTGTCATTAGATATGTAAAAATCTTGAGTGTGACTATGTTAGTGTAGTTAATATGTGTGGTTGGTAAATTATAGGATGATCTATCATCATTTGGTAGCCATTTTTATATATTATACTGTTACATGATGTCATTGTCTGTGTAAGAGACCTGTAGCTGTTTCTGTGTTGTCATGATGACTGGTGTGCGTGAGTGTAATGCTGAATGTTGTCATGACTACCTGTTGGAGAGTACAAGTCACTATGGACAGTTATTAAAGTGTTTTCACACAGATGAGGCCCATTCACACCAAGAATGATAACTATAAAGAGAACTATATTAGCCTCCACACCAATGCATGATAACGTTGTGTTTCGTGTGTTGCAGTTCTGTCGTCTTCCACTTAAATACTAGCACTCTTTAAAACAGGCTGGATTCTGAATGGTTGTTAATGTCTGTTTTATTGTTCATCAGCTGGAACAAAACGTTCTGAAAGCGATTCCAAAGAGACCGTTCCTCTGTTCCGTTATCGGTATAATTGTGGTATGGACTTATATGATATTCTTTAAAATGTAGATATCTTTTAAAATTGATATCGTTATAGCTATCATCCTTGTGTGAACAGGCCTTTATCCTTGTTAACGCTGTTTAATTGTGTGTGTGTGTGTGAGGTCATTTTGCAGGCAGCTTTTTCAGAACAGACACTCTGGAGAGTTTGGCGCCACTGTTATCACAGACATGAGCATTGAGGGATGAAAACACTCCTGTCATTTCCTCTGATCACCTGAATGAGTATGTGTGTTATATGTTTATTCCTGTCAGCGTGATCTGTTGGCGAGGGTGTGTGTCCATATTGTGTGACGGCCGGTCATACTCCTTGGCTGGTGGAAACCCAATGACAGGTGGTGCCTCAGGGAGAAGCTCATGTGACTGGAGAAGAGATGATGCTCTGATGATCCTGTAAATGTGTGTGTGCTTTTTTCCTGTAAGTCCCTGCTGGGCTTTCAGCAGTGGGGGACAACCAGGCCCTGTGATGAGGGGTGCCTCTATGGTCCTGCCTACTCATTGGTCTCAAGGAAAGACGACCCACCCATAAAAAATATGTCCAGGGCTCTGTGAGTTTTAGCGATGTCCCTGTATCCCTTTTAAATTATCTCGGCCCCTGCCTGTTTTATGGCTGAATAAGCATTTCTTTTATTACCTCTTCACAGTTTTACACATAAGGATGCTCACCACTTCCAACCTTAGTGTTTTCCAAAATTTGATGTCCGGTCACAGAATGAAATTTTTAAGAAGGTGTTTCAGGAGAAGGAAACTCCATGACAATTTCCACAAATACTTTAGTGTCCTTTATTTATTTATTTTCTAAAACATTACATGCAAAGATCCCAAGTGGTAAACAATTATATAACATAAAATTGACCTACCATGAAAATGAGATTGTTTTTATGGAAGCTTGTTTCCACAACTGAATAAAAAATGTAAAAATGTAATAGCGACTTTTTTTTTTGCAATTCCAAGTTTATTGCAATTCTGACAGTTTCGACTTTATATCACGCTATTCTGACTTTATAACTCGTAATTCCAAGTTTATTTTGCAATTCTGAGGAAAAAGTCATAATTGCGAGATAAGAAGTCACAATTACCTTTTTATTTTTTATTCCATGGTGGAAACAAGTTTCAATACGTCTTAAACTCTTAAAGGGGTCATGACATGAGAAATAAAATTTGCCTTGATTTTTTGACATATAAGAGGTCTTCGTTTCATAGCTTAAAATTTCCTTCTCATTAAATTCAAAGCATTTATGTAACCAGGCTCCAAAAACACCTCGTTTTGATATCACGGGATCTGTGATGTCACAGTTGCAAATATATATTTGCGTATGGCTGCCTCCAGAGCAAGACATTGACAAATGTCAAATATCGTTGCACCATAGGCCCCGCCCACTGGCATTTAGTTTCTTAACGGCTGACGTTTGTCTACACTGTATGACTCATTATAATCACTGACACTACACTGGATACATTATATAGATGCACGTTCCATTTTGAACATATTCCACGCACTTGAGTCTGTCAACAACAGGACAAATAGAAGAGTGAAAGAACTTGACTCGCCCAGTTTGAACAACTCGTTTGCGTCTCTGTACAGACTTCAGAAGGATCCCAGCATCGGAAACAAGTAGATGGTTTATTTAATAGCGTCCCGGATCGCGTCAGAGGATTAAATGTTTGTACGGAGCATTTTGTTTTGTGAAATGCTTTGTCTGTAAATCTTTGTAAAAAGATGGTTTTCAAAGGATAATGTTTTCAAAAGCCACTCACAAGCCTTAAAGGAGCTACCCTCTAAAAAACGAATCATTTCAGACAGAGGGTTAGAATGAACGTTGAAAATCACCGTTTTCCCGCCCTGTTTTTTTTTTTGTGCAAAAAACTTTACAAATGAATCTCAAGGAACATATTATAGCCCCTTTAAAATGTCTATATTAAAATGCTGATTTTTTTTTTGTCTTAAACTGTCTTGACAACCTCTACTTTATTTAACTTTAAAAATTACAATCATAATAATTTCGTGATTATTTGATCATTTTTTCAATAATTTTTATCTATTGAATTGATATTCGATTTATTTGGTAAGTTTACATGCACTAATTTTCGTCAATCTGAATGAATCCAAAGTGATTTCAGATTCTGAAAGGGCTGTTTAAATGAACCATAAACTTTGCACTACGATTCACATCTTTGTTTTCATGTGCATTTATGTATTCTGAACAAAACTTAAGTGCATATGCAGTGTGCAGTCACTGTGTTCAAAACTGGAGAAAGTCACCGCTATAATGTCACCGGACATTTGCCTTGATGACATACCGAAAAGGAAAGCTGAGAAATATGTCTGTTAACTGCACTAATCAAGCTTAACCATTCAACCCTGTTATACAATGTAAAAAGGAAGAAAAAAGGATCAGACTTAAATCTGTGGGACATATAAGTTTATCAGTAACTACAAACTAATATTTGGTCACAAACTAACTAAACATTTAAACATTTTTGCCCTTTATAATATATTTATTTTGTAATTTTGTTTAGTGCTCATGTTTCATGCTCAAAATCTTATTTGAGCTGCTTATATTAATTTTATGAGGTTTACAACTTGAGTTTGATGATTAGCATTTTCTGAAGGTTAAGCACCGCCATTTGTTGGTCTTTGGGCCCTATTTTGTACTCTATTTGTGGAAAGTGTCTATCATGTTGGATTTAATCACTTCCATAGAGCTTGTAGTTTTTGCACCAGGGAAACCTAGACAGAAGCCTGTGGAATTCTGGGATCACTGTCTCAACCTGACACCTTTAGACAGGCCTGTTCCAGCTTACACCGTAACGCTGATCTCAGTTCAGAGAGTTTAACTGAGAGATAAAGAACACTGCATTCACTCCATCTCTCTATATCTCACCTTTTTTCCTCTGAAATTTAAAGGGAAACCATCAACGAAAATCTGACATGGTGTACACAAAGTCATGAGTCATGACATGTGAGTCAGATCTTTGATCAGTGTGTCAGCATCCTACTGCTGCACTGATCCGGAAACAGCTTCTTCAGACCCGAACGTGTCACTTTTACAAGAGCAGACTCAGACCAGCTTAACCCGTTAGGTTAAGATTAACATTATCTGATTTCATGCAGGAAACAGTTTTGATTTAAAAAATTATTGCTAGTGGAATTAATTACTACTGATTTATGTGTAACAGCCTGTTTATGAAATTAGTGATTTGTTTGTTCATATGTGGAAAAATATGAACCCTGAATCTTGTTTAGGCATTAATAAACCCAGCTGTTATGAGTCTTGTGGGTGAAGAGAAGCGCTGACACGTAACTTTACACAAACAATCATTTAATAATAATCCACAGGGCAAAACAAATCCAAGAGAGTAATCCACGCAAGACATCCAAAACAATTCAACGATCGACAAGGGTAAGACAGAAACAGAGGGATTAAATATACTAGGAAACAAAGGAATCACATGATGCTACTTAATGACATACACCTGACGACATGAAACAATGATGATGAGAGTGTGGCGGGAAGAAATCAAAACAAAGAGCACATGTGAAACAAGAAAACAAACAGTCCAGAACAGATAGACATGTAACATTACCGCCCCCTCCCGGAAGGCGCGACCTCGCACCTAAGAGAGTACCAACAGGGAGGGGAGGCGGGCACCCTGGAGGTCGTGGATGGGAGTAGGGGGGTCAGGTGACCTCCAGGGTGTATCCGGGATCTCTGGCGGCCAGGGCGGAGTCCAAGGCGGAGTCAAGGGTGGAGCTGGGAGCTCCGGCGGCCAGGGTTGAGTCAAGGGCGGAGCCGGGAGCTCCGTCGGCCAGGGTGGAGTCAGGGGCAGAACCGGAAGCTCCGGTGGCCAGGGTGGAGTCAAGGACAGAGCTGGGAGCTCCGGCGGCCAGGGTGGAGTCAAGGGTGGAGCCGGGAGCTCCGTCGGCCAGGGTGGAGTCAGGGGCAGAACCGGAAGCTCCGGTGGCCAGGGTGGAGTCAAGGACAGAGCTGGGAGCTCCGGCGGCCAGGGTGGAGTCCAGGGTGGTGGCCAGGGAGTGGCCGTGAACTCAGGCGACCAGGGAGGAGTCCAGGGTCGTGTGGCCTTCTTGGCCTTTGTCCATTTGGCCACCATGGTCACAGACATATGCCCCTCCCCCACCCCCCAAACATTATAATGAGCAAATTTACCCCATAGGCTAGCCCAGGCGGCGGAAGGTCTGGAGCTGGCGGTGATTTGTTGAGCTCTGGATAGGATTCGTGGAGCTCTGGAGATGATCCAGGCGGAACTGGAGTGGGCTCTGGAGCGGATTTAGCGAGCTCTGGATTTTCAGGAGATTTAGGGAGCTTTGGAGATTCGGGAGTTTCAAGGAGCCATTCTCCGGCTGGTGTAAATAGCTCAACCGTTGCCGCGGCCATCTTGCCTTGCTGTTCCTGCTTGGCGACCATTTTGTGTCATGGCTCGGGAGTGTCGGCCATCTCGTGACATGGCTCAGGAACAGCGGTCACGGTGACTGAGGGGCAGAGAATGGAGCTGATGTTCTATTCTCCAGGAGGAGGCGCCAGCGGACAGAAATGGCTCGTGTTGTTGGACGAGTATGTGGAGGTCTTCGGCATGGGGTGAGCGAATGACGCCGTGTGTCTCTTCGATCTCGTAACTGGAACCATTTAGATAGAGGATAAGATTAATAGACTCGATGAGGGAGAAATTACAAATGGGTTCGCAGTAACGGATCGTGTTCCTGTCCAGTCCCATGAAAAAACAAACACTCATTCAAACTCACCCGATGTGAGAGCTTGATGAACTCCTCCACATACTCCTCCAACAAACGGCCATTCTGCCGTATCCTCCACAAACGATCCTCTGCCTCGCTTAGTGCAGACAGAATGTCTTTAAACTGTTTTCGGTCGATCGTTCTGTTATGAGTCTTATGGTTGAAGAGAAGCGCTGACACGTAACTTCACTCAAACAAACATTTAATAATAATCCACAGGGCAAAACAAATCCAAGAGAGCAATCCACACAAGACATCCAAAACAATTCAACGATCGACAAGGGTAAGACAGAAACAGAGGGATTAAAAACACTAGGAAACAAAGGAATCACAACGCTACTTAATGACATACACCTGACAACAATGAAACAATGATGCTGAGAGTGTGGCGGGAAGAAATCAAAACAAAGAGCACATGTGAAACAAGAAAACAAACAGTCCAGGACAGATAGACATGTAACACCAGCAGGCCATGTGAACCACACAAAAGCTTTATTTTCTGTTATTGGTATATAATTAAACATGAGCTATATGGTTGCACTGTTCATGCAGTGTGTTTTGTTGGAGAATATGATCGTGTTTTATTAAGATGTGTGGGAAACACCTCTCCTTGTGCTGCCTCACACAAAGTGGCGCCTGCTCTCCTCCTCTTTTTGAAGATGGAGTGATGAGTGCTTTGCCTTCTCATTGGCCGAGAGGTGCTAAATGATTTATAATCCATTTCTCATGTGGCGCACGGTGCCTCATTTGCATATGGTTGCTATAGCTCTGCAGTGGTATCTCCCTCCTTCTCTCTCTCTCTCCATATTTCTTTCTTTCTCATCCTGCAGTACCCAAACTGCCCGAAGGCCTCGCAGTCTGTGCAGCAGCAGGAAACAGGCAAAACACACAGACCACGCACCCTGTGCTTTTGTGTGTGTATAGTGTTTGTAAGCTACTGATCTGGCACAGTTAAAAAGTCAACATAAAATCAATGTTGACCCAAATTTCTTTCTTAATACACACTTGTGGTCTTAATGTGAATGATTAATCTGTGCATATTATTTAAAAAAAAAAAAAAAGGTACTAAAAATCCATTTTTTTTGTAATCTTTCACAAATCAATTTTTTTTTTTCTTTTTTTTTTTTTTACCATTTTTAAAGTTCAAAGCTTGCTTTTTTCAATATATTCATTATGTAATAATTTAAATACTTTTTGTTTACAGTGTTTTCTGTCTGATCATTATTAATACTAATTATATATTTGTACTATATATACACATGATGTACTATAATATACAGGTCAAAGGGCTTGTTTTGTGTATTTATTTGATTTGTTTTTTGAGCCTAATCCCTTTTCACACTTAAAATGAATCCTGCTCCAGATTCTGTTCTGATATATACATTAAAGGGTTAGTTCACACAAAAATGAAATTTCTACCATTAATTACTCTCATGTCAACACCCTCATGTCGTTCCAAACCTGTAAGACCTTCGTTCATCTTCGGAACACAAATTATGATATCTTCGATTGAATTTGATTGAATTATTATTGTTATTTTTTTATCTCCAATAGAAAGCCTTGAATTTACCACATTCATAGTCCAGAGAAGTAATAAAGACATCATTAAAATAGTCAATGTGACTACAGTGGTTCAACCTTAATGTTATGAAGTGACAAGAATACTTTTTATGTGCAAAATCTAAAATAAAAACTTTATTCAACAATTTTTCCTCTTCGCTGTCAGTCTCCTACATGGTTACGCCCAAATGCAGACTCTGTGTTGGTCAGCATCATACGCATACGTCGTGGTGCTCACATGAGCAACGTCGGCCAATACTGAGCCGATATTTTGGGTGTTCATTGCGTCAACTGCGTAGGAGACTGACAGGGATATCTTAATTTGAGTTCCGAAGATGAACAAAGGTCTTAAGGTTTTGGAATGACATGAGGGTGACAGAAATGTCATGACAGAAATTTTTGGGTGAACTAACCCTTTAAGATCTATTAATCCGCACAATACTAAAACAAACCCATATTTCTGAAGCCTTTGTAGAAATGATTAGCAGTACGTTTTCAGCTTACAGGCAACATATTGTTAGAATAAAAGATTAATGATTGCCATCATGAAAGTCATTTTGCTCATTTATCTCAATCCCAATGTGGTGTAATGTCATTAAAACTCAATGTTTAAGAACGATCAGGACTGGCAGATCTTTCAACAATCAACCACCATATTTGCGGCTATTGTATTATTACTGTGGCTACATGACAGATACACCAGTCACCACTGATGAGCACTCAAACTCTCATTTAAGTGTGTGTGTGTGTGTGATGAGGCTGTATCTGAGGGGTGTAATTATATTAGGTGGTGGGGGGGAACAGACAGAGTGATTGAGGCAGGGTTTGGCTCTCTCTTGGGACACTATAGACAGATTCACCTAAAGACAAATCCATTGCAGACAGAAAATCTTATTACACAGTCTGAATCATGCCATGTTTAATGTGTAAATGTGAAAAAACAAAAAACACTAGTCTTTACAGCTCACTCTATGATCTGTTTCTACACAAAATGTTCTACAACCATTTCTATCAACATTGACAATTAACACTAAAATCAAAGGGCACTGATTGGTTGATAGTCATGATGTTTGAAGTAGTCTTGCAGAGCTAGACTTTTAACTGTTGCTATAAAGTCTGCTCCATACTGTAGCTTATTCAGGCTGAAGACTGTTCACACCAACAGACCAAAGTCAGATGTCAAAAAATGTCACACCGAATATTTGTTTTGGTACAAATAGGCTTTGGGAATATCCCTGTAGGACAGGAAGGGAATATCTTGAGAGACATTTACATTTAGTCATTTAGCAGACGCTTTTATCCAAAGCGACTTACAAGTGAGGAATACAAACAAGCGATTCTTCATGAATTGGCAAATAGACACAGGAAGTGCTCACAATACAAGTTTCAGACATTGCTCAGTAACATAAGTTAGAGTAGGAAGGGATTAAGTGTTCACGGAAGAGATGAGATTTCAGCTGTCTCTTGAATATTGCCAGGGATTCTGCGTTCCTGATGAAAGTAGGGAGATCATTCCACCAGCAGGGAGCAGTGAAAGAGAATGTTCTGGAGAGTGATTTTGTGCCTCTCTGTGATGGTACCACAAGCCTTCGTTCCTTTAGTGATCGCAGACTTCTGGTGGGGACGTAGCATGGTAGCAGTGTGTGTAGGTAGGAGGGTGCGGAGCCTGTGGTGGATCTGTAAGCAAGCTTCAGCGCCTTGAACTTGATGCGTGCAGCAAGGGGTAGCCAGTGCAGAGAGATGAAGAGGGGCGTGACGGGGGCTCTCTTAGGTTCGTAAAGACATGTAAAGTGACCAACTACAGTTTGTTTTGTTTTTGTGAGATGTTTAGGCTGGATAAATCTGAAATACCACCACAATAATAGACCTGTGTGGAATAAAATAATCGAACTCTCAATTAATAATAATATAGAAAAGACCAAAGAAATTAATTGTAGCCTACACACACATCTGATGCCGCTGGACACATCCCCAGTGATGTTCCTGGAATCATCGGGTGTTTCAACATCATACACCCTCCTCCAGGTGTCCCAGCTGGGGCTAATCAGACCCCAGATTGTGTCCAGCTGGCTAGCTACTTAGCACTCCATGACTCTCCTCCTTTGAGACACAGCCACCTTGAAGCCCTCTCTGCTGCTTCAGTGGTACTGCGGATAGCAGCCCTCTTACTCACTGATGTCAACTCAGTATTCTGTAGTCACCATTTTGTTTCTTTGTAAACTGACATTGAAATTGTGCACCCCATACTCCTTTAAGGTGGCTAGTAAGGTGGTATTTTCAGATGCGCTTAGTAGTTTTCTGTTCAATGTGCATTAGATGCTCTGTAAATGTTGTGGGCGGTCTGTGGGTGTGTCATCTAAGGCTCATGTCTTGGGTAAATCATGTTAATCTTTTCATTCCATTAGGCTAAAATGCAGTTTTTCATGTTCAGATAAAACATTTAGCAGATTTTAATTTTAGTTTGTGTTTGTTTGTATGTGTGCAGGAGCAGGCCGCTGAGAGTGAGAATGAGGCCAATGAGAACATGGGGAGGGTTGATGAAGGTGTAGAAGAGTTCTTCACCAAAAAAATCATCCCTGATGACCCCCTGTGAGTACACAACAAATACAAAAACACTCATGTATGCAGTTTGCAACACATTGTTAAAGCACATCTATTTTTCATAGAACTGGAATTAATAACAGAAAATGATTAAATCATGATCTCTAACAAAAAAATATCCTTATCGGTTGTCAAAAGACATTTCCCATCATGCCTCTCCTCTCCTCGTGTTCAGAAAGCACCAGAGGGAGGAGCCCCTCATTAAAGCACAACCTGCAGAGCCCACGTGTGTCACAACTGCCCCTCCTACCACCTCCACTACAACCCCCATCCCCACCACAGCCCCTTCCAAAAACATTAAGAAGAAGTTTGGTGACTTTTTTGCCTTTAAGAAAGTCCGCGCAGGTCGAGGGGCCAAGGGTGACGGTGGTCCCGAGGGCAAGGTCAAAAAGACTTCAATTGCAGATCTCATCCGACCACTCCGAGAGGCGGCACGTGCAGAGAAAGAGCGAGAAAAGGAAAGGGAAAGAGAAAAAGAGAGAGAACGAGAGAAGGAGAAGGAGAGGGACAAAGAGAAACTGGATGAGGAAAATGTAGTCAAGGCGACCACAACCACGGCCACCACCACCATCCTTACCATCTCAGATTCCACAACAACTGCACCAATTAATGAGGACAAAATGTCACCCAGAGCTCCTTCACCTGCTCCCACACCTGCACTGATCCCACCTGCATCCACTCCCATACCTCCTGCCTCATCCCCATGCAAAACTGAAGAGGCCCCAGTACTGTCCCCTGCTGCACCTCCTACTCCCACTAAAACCCCCAGCCCGGTCCCAGTTGTGTCACCCTCAGAGCGGGAGAAGAGCCGAACCCTGGAGAAGAGCCGCACCCCAGATGGAGAGCGGAGGCCCAAACCCATCCGTCGCTCTCTCAGAGAAGGCAAATCGCAGTCCCTCATCCTGCTCTCAGATGTCTTGCCAGAGCAGGACAGCACAGCCACGCACGCTAAGGTAATTGAGCAGTGGTTCTGATTAAGTTACACTAGCTGTTAAATAAATGACGATTATGTTCAGTGATAGGCCAATATATTGGTTAGGCTGATTACTTGGACTATATTTGGTTATTTATAGGTTATATAGTAGGCTGATGGATCATTAACAGAAATCCAAAATCTACTAATAGCACAATAACATAAATGTTCTGTTTTCAGATATTTTAAAGTGCATTTTGAGTAAATATTGTGTGAAAAAGGTTATTTTAAAACCTTACAATAAAAGTATTGTGGCAGTACCATGTTATCTTAATGATATCAGATGGTACACATTAAAACGTCATTATCTTATTTCTATTTTAGTTTTTGTGTTTTTACTTGAGAAGTAAAACTGTTTTTAAACTGTCTTTATATAAATGTCAGACGTGCAATCATTAAATTGTTTTTCTTGCAGCATATGCTGTTCCATAATATGATTTCTGTCGGCTAATGCTGAAGACAGTGAGTCAGTATTTAAATAGATTGATCGCTGTTGGTTCCTATCCCAAAAGCTCTCTGTCATTTTTAGAGGTTCCTATTGACTGTTGTTCCTATATATGGCTGATCTCTCTTCCTAAAAAAGTTCTCTGAAAGCTTCTAAATAAATAATTATAGAAATGTTTCTTGTTCTATTTGTAATGTTCTAAGAGGTAATTTTTCGGGTCACTATATAGAAACATGCATCGGAGAGCTCATCCAGCTTTGAACAGCGTCTCCATGTTATGCTTCACCGCATGGGAGTCACCAAAACATCTCCTACTGACACCAAACAGAGCCAGGTCAGTGTGCCTGTTTCATGGATGCTTCCAATTCTCCATCTGGGATGTTAGAAATTTGTCTTTGCTACTTGAGTAGTATGTTGTTGTCAAACAGTCCAACTTTTTATTGTGAGAAACAGATACCCCTTTGAACTGAATTAATCTAAGAACTCTGTCCTCTGAAGACCTTTTAAACTTTATTAATGGTCATTGATGCAGCATAAATGCCTCATCAAGCAAAAACACCTTTCCCCCAGTAACATTCGCTTACTCTGCTAAAACCGCAGTATCGAAATAATCACTTACATGAAAAAGGGTGTGGGTGAATTAGAGATTATACTCTTACTTCACTAGCCATCTGATTTAAACCGGTGTTATCCTCTTACAGAGCAAGGATGAGGAGCTGAGGAAAGCCAACTCTGAGGGTAAGACACATTTCTCAGCTACAGTATGTAGACCTTGTGCTGGGATGTGAGAATTTGCCGCATTGTTAGTGCTGCGTCAGCAAATCTGAGTTTTGACAGTGGTGATCTCAGGGTTTCTGTTCTGGGGTGTCAGATGTGACTGCTAGAGGGTCACATGATGGTGTGGTATATGTGCATTTCTAACGTGGTTCGGTTATTCACTGATTGTGACACAGGCAAAATATAGTGAAGTTTCTCTTCTTACCTTAATTCATGTTGTTTTCTTCAAAATCCTTTTGATTAATCCGACGTTTATTTATGTGTTTATACTGTATATCTATAAACCATCACTATATGTGTGTATGTGTGTGTTTATGTATATAGCCTAGTAAATATATTTTGTCTTTGTCTTTTAGTCTAGCCAAAGGCCATGTTTGCACATAATCCTATGATTAAAACAAACAAACATACATACAAACAAACAAACAGCAAGAATACTTTCCAGCATTATTTTGAATCCAATTTAAAGGCAGTTTCACTTTCTGCACCTTCTGCCATTAAATTATTTTCCTTAAGCTATTTTCAACATATTTATTCTTATGCAACAGCACAGCTCAGCATGTATTTCGTGTTGATGTGAGGCGTTTTTGCATGGGTCTTTCAAGCCCTTTCCTCTATTATTTAGTACACTTTGCTTGCTTTTTAGGGGCCATACTCGACAAACCTGAGCCACCGCCTACATTTATGAAACCTCGCACAATGTCCACCTCATCAGGTAAGAAATGAATCACCCAGCTTCAGTCATCATAGTGATGTCTGTTAAAGTTGCAATGAAACTGAAGTAGCAACATATTTTCTTTTGTATTGTGATGTACATTTGAGTGTAAAATGTAGGGCAGGGACATTGTTCTGTCCATCATTTGTTGATTGGACGGAGGCAAATCTGAATGCGAATTTGCAGTCACTTGTATGAAAGGGTGGTGTTTAAGTACTAAATAATTGAAGAAGTTCGGCATACATAACCAGCAAGAAGTCTGTAGTTTTCGCCAGAAGAGCATTTGATTAAGAATTACAAGTTCAAAAAAAAGAATAGAATAGACATGAATGAATTGTTCACAATAAAGTAACATGCATTTAGCAAATAGATTTCATACTGACTTTAAACCTATTTTCTCCAGACACCAGGCGACCAACTCGAGTGACCCAGAGTGTTACAGACTTCCAACGTACAGAAAGGCCACTACTTCCAGAGCGCCCTATAGGCCCGTTGCCCCCTAAACCGGCCATGAAACCCATTCTACTTCCCACTAATGAGGCAGCACGGACAGCCACGGTCACTCCCAAGCTCCCCAGCCCCTCTCAGGATGGTCAGGCAGAGGTGTCCGAGACCATCTCTCTCTCCCAGCCCCAGGAGGAGCCTCCAACTCCATCTCCCCGCAAAGAGGCGCCTCCAGCCCCCTCGCCACGGAGGATTCTCAGCACGGATATCAGAGATCGTGCAGAGAGAGCACAATCCGTCACTGAAGGTTTGCCTCCCTGTCAGTCTTGTGGGGATGATGGAGCATGCAGGCTTTGGATAGCCAGTTTTCACGTAATGTGCTGTTGAAAATTCGTTTTAAAGGGATAGTTCACACAAAACTGAAAATTCTCTTTCTCACCCTCAAGATGTCAGTCAAACTCCAACTTATTTAAGAGCAGGCAAGATTATCAGTAAATAGTGACTTCACAAATGATTTGAAATGTAGTGTATAAGTAATGTCAACAACTTCTATGGTATTTCCTGCACCACTTTTTACATTGTTAAGTATGGAAGCTTGTTTCGCTTGTAATTGACCCTTCACAAAGACCCGCCCCCTTAAGTTACTGTTGCTTTGTCCGCCATGCCACACATCATGTTCTCACTCAGTAAAAAATACATCGTGGAGCAAAGAGAACACTGACAACACGCTAACAGACATATGAAACAGTTTCATATTTAAAATATTGTAATTTTTTTTAAAGAGGTTTAAACAAAAAATACCATATAGCGTCTCTTTAATGTTGTGACAGATCGCTGTAGCTCCTTCAATCGGCTCGTGAACCGATCATCTCTTTATACTAGTTCATTTATAGCATGAATGAAATGAATGAACATCAGAAGGAATATTGTTTCAAGCAGGAAAAGACGTGAGTACACACAATTTTTGAAGTTCAAAAACCAACGTTAATTTACTAACTCCCCTGACTACTTTGTCAGTCAAAATGGCGGATTCGGGATTATGATTGGTCAGATCTCCTGTTTGCGAAGGGTCAATTGCAAATTTTTATCTCACAATTCTGACTTTTTTCTCACAATTGCAAGTTTACATCTAGTCAGAATTGCGTAATATAACGTTATAAAGTAATAAAATAAGAATTGTGAGTGTTTTTTTTTTCTCAGAATTGGACTTTATATCTCTCAGTTGTGAGTTTATATCCCAATTCTGAGAAAAGAAGTTGGAATTGCGAGATAAAAAGTTGCAATTATGTTTTTAATTATTTTATTGTGTGGTGGAAACAAGTTTCCATTGTTTAGGGCTGAAGCTAATGAAATTATATTTTCTGAAATCACTGCCTTCATCGAATGTGATGCAGTGAAAAGAAATAACAAGAAATGTCTTTTTTCATTGAGTTGTGCTCATGGCCTTTATGTAAAAAATAACTATAACATGTGTTGTCCAGTTCACAAACAAATGACTCTTATGAAACAGTTCTTTTAGAGAATCAAAAACACACGGCTTAGCCAGTTTAGTCCAGTTCTCAAAACTAATTCCTTCTTTCTTTTCACTTTGTCTCATGTGTGCACTCAGACTCGGCCTTCATGATATCCATCACTGTTTAAATAAATTTATAATAATAAAGTAGGGCCACATAATGACTCAACTAGTGTCTGTTTTCATTCAACACCTCCCTCGATGGCTGATCTTAAAGCTCTCAGAATCTGCCGGCTCTTCCAGGGCTCGGCCGAACACAATTCAGTTATCCTTATCCCATCAGTCGTGTAATTCGATGCTTGTGAGACTGAAGCAGCAAATGGGCCCTGATGAAAATGCATTCATTCTTTTGAGTGTTTGTCCAAAATACTCTTTGTTGCGTCAAATGTTATCTTAGTGCAATAACCGCATAAGTGAGAATATGAATATTGTGATAATGTGATAAGCTGAACATCCCCTGGCGGTGTCAAGTGTTGCAAATGTGTCAGCATTTTCTGTGGACAGTCAGAGGCCTGTCATTTTTTTTCCTTATTTTCATTCAAGTTCCACCCATATATCCTTAAGCAGATATTTTTCTCATTTGTGAATCTGTTGTGATGTTCATAGCTGTGGTGCAGTGACCGCTCATGTGCTCATCACATAAAATGTCACAGGTTTAAATCCCGAATGTAATGTTGCCCAATTTCTCCTATTCCCACTGTCAATCCTCCCTGTCCTGTGTAATAAAAGGCATAAAACAGCCCGAAAAGACCTTGTGCTGTTTTGTGTTCATGTCTTTTATAAGAACACACACAGTCTGACCGTGTTTTCCTCTCATAGAAACCCTCCCTATTCCACGGCCCCGCATGAAGCCCTCTCCCCAGCGTCGTGCCGTGTCTGTCCACGAGGATTCTCTCCTCCAACACGCCGCCATGCTTGACCCTGAGGGTGAGCCTCTGATGTCTCACAACTGTCACTCACAATATGTCTATTGCATTCACATTGTGTTTCTGAACAGTGCTCTGAATGATTCCACATATGTAATGTGAGAGTGATATGTTTGAAGAGTAATCATTTAATGCTGTCAATGTGACATTGACGACACATTGTTCTGCTGATGTTACCGTTTAAAACTACAGTAAAACAGGAATATGGCAAAAAATTATTACAGGAATTTTCTATTTAAAGGCACAATATGTACGATTTTTGTATTAAAATATCCAAAAACCACTAGAATAGGGTTATATATATTATGTTGACTTGTGTACTTACATTATCTTAGATAAAAATGTTTAAATCTAGAGAAATAAGTCTGTGCGTCGCCTATCAATGACATCATACCTGCGTTACCCTCAGTTTCCGGTTTTATTTTGTTGAAACCATGAAAACACCAGAGATGCTTTAATATATTATGTTTTATTAGACAAGGGAACATCTGTTTGGATACGTTCGTAGACAGAAAACTAATCATTGGTATCAATCGTTCTTGAATCTCGTTTTCTTGATTTACCGAGAGTACCATGTTTTATCATGACTAATATCTAGCTTATTGCAGTGTGCAACAAGTGTCTCATAGCATTCACCGAGCGAACGCATAGAGTAACGTTATAACATCATATTCATCACGCTCAAATGTATCTAATATGATAGAGCACTGTGTTACCCCACATACGCTTGACCTGAAGAAGCGAAAGCGGCGACTGCAGCATAATAAAAGTTCTGTGTATTGCGCTCATCTCTCATTAGCAATCGCTCCAGCTGCCTCGTTGCGCTCGCATAACACTCTGCTTTGTGCTGATTCATATTACAGTAGCGTTAATAATTTAATTCAAGAACATGATTTCTGCCCGAATCCCATCCCGATTCTTTTCCACCGACTGTGAGGTGAAGACGACATCTCCCATGAATCCGTGCTCAATCTTGACGTGATCAAGCTACGCCTTTGTTTTGAATAGGCGACCTCTAGCGGCGAAAAACTACATAGTGTGCCTTTAATATATTTTAAAATATATTTTTTCCTGTGATGGCACACTCTTCAGTGTCACATGATCCTTCAGAAATCATTCTAATATGCTGATTTGGTGCTCAAGAAACATTTCTTATTATTATCAACTGATCTTTTTTTCATGATTCTTTAAAGAATAGAAAGTTCAAAAAACAGCATTTGAAATTAAATTATTTGTAACATGTCTTTACTGTCACTTTCAATCAATTGAATGCATTAATGCTGAATAAAAGCATTAATTTCTTTAAAAAATTGTGCTCACCTCAAACTTTTGGATGTTAATGTAGATGACTTCAAAGCTAAAGAATGTAGACTAAAAGCCACAGAAATGTTGATTTCATAGGGTCTTTAAAAAACAAAATGCAGTTTGTAATTGTTTTTTTTTTTTTCTTTTTTTTTCTAAAAGCAAAAATTGGCTGTATATCACTCTTCAATGATGGCAGTTATTATATGGCCTCTTTCAGAGCTAAAGGCGGCGCTGCCAAGACGACAGAGGTCACCGGGGGGAAAGCGAGTGAACCTGGGGGAACTAACGCCCTGCTCAGAGGATTTACCAGAGGGTGAGGAAGGTGAATGGAGGAAGAGATTAACTCCACTCCGACACATTACATATACAAGTGCTGGTCATATAATTAGAATATCCTCAAAAAGTTGATTTATTTCACTAATTCCATTCAAAAAGTCAAACTTGTATATTATATTCATTCATCACACACAGACTGATATATTTCAAATGTTTATTTCTTTTAATTGATTATAACTGACAACTAAAGAAAATCCCAAATTCAGTATCTCAGAAAATTAGAATATTGTGAAAAGGTTCAATATTGAAGACACCTGGTGCCACACTCTAATCAGCTAATTCACTCAAAACACCTGAAAAGGCCTTTGAATGGTCTCTCAGTCTAGTTCTGTGGGCTGCACAATCATGGGGAAGACTGCTGACTTGACAGTTGTCCAAAAGACGACCATTGACACCTTGGACAAGGAGGGCAAGACACAAAAGATCATTGCAAAAGAGCCTGGCTGTTCACAGAGCTCTGTGTCCAAGCACATTAATAGAGAGGCGAAGGGAAGGAAAATATGCGGTAGAAAAATGTGTACAAGCAATAGGGATAACCGCACCCTGGAGAGGATTGTGAAACAAAACCCATTCAAAAATGTGGGGGAGATTCACAAAGAGTGGACTGCAGCTGGAGTCAGTGCTTCAAGAACCACTACGCACAAGACATGGGTTTCAGCTGTCGCATTTCTTGTGTCAAGCCACTCTTGAATAACAGACGTGTCAGAAGCGTCTCGCCTGGGATAAAGACAAAAAGGACTGGACTGCTGCTGAGTGGTCCAAAGTTCTGTTCTCTGATGAAAGTAAATTTGGCATTTCCTTTGGAAATCAGGGTCCCAGAGTCTGGAGGAGGAGAGGAGAGGCACACAATCCACGTTGCTTGAGGTCCAGTGTAAAGTTTCCACAGTCAGTGATGGTTTGGGGTGCCATGTCATCTGCTGGTGTTGGTCCACTGTGTTTTTTGAGGTCCAAGGTCAACGCAGCCATACACCAGGAAGTTTTAGAGCACTTCATGCTTCCTGCTGCTGACCAACTTTATGGAGATAAAGATTTCATTTTCCAACAGGACTTGGCACCTGCACACAGTTCCAAAGCAACCAGTACCTGGTTTAAGAACCATGTTATCCCTGTTCTTAATTGGCCAGCAACTCGCAACTCGCCTGACCTTAACCCCATAGAAAATCTATGGGTTATTGTGAAGAGGAAGATGCGATATGCCAAACCCAACAATGCAGAAGAGCTGAAGGCCACTATCAGAGCAACCTGGGCTCTCATAACACCTGAGCAGTGCCACAGACTGATCAACTCCATGCCACGCCACATTGCTGCAGTAATTCAGGCAAAAGGAGCCCCAACTAAGTATTGAGTGCTGTACATGCTCATACTTTTCAGTTGGCCACGATTTCAAAAAATCCTTTCTTTGTATTGGTCTTAAGTAATTTTCTGAGATATTTTCTGCGTTTAATGAATGAATATAATATACAAGTTTCACTTTTTGAATGGAATTAGTGAAATAAATCAACTTTTTGATGATATTCTAATTATATGACCAGCACCAATACAGTTTGTGCTGTACTTCAATTAGATATCTAACTTCGTGTTCATCATGTGCGTTCACAGCGAAATCTAGGGAGAAGGAGGACAGCACTGATCAGACGGACAGCACAACAGTCACAAACAACAAATCAGAGCAGAGCCCATCCGGGCCCAGCGAGCAAGTGACCAACCAGGAGAGGAGGGAGACAGTCTCAGAGGAGCACACAACGCAGGGAGAAACATCAGACCAAAGAACTGAATCCCTCTCACCTGAGACACACATGGACTGACCCTGCGCAAATCTATTTTCTATCATGTGTACCTTTGCCTTGCACGCCAGATTATGTACAAAAGAATGAATTATGAACAAATGCGTTTAAAAAAAGAAGAGTAAATCAATACCTATACTTGTTAATAATGATTAAAAAGTGAATTCTGTTGTGTCATTACGAGTCCTGACTTTTTAATGGATTTTAATCTCTCTTCCCTTTCTTAACACAGCTTCCATTCAGCTTGAATCATAGGAAGTTTGACAATGAAACATTTGCCAGTGAATTGATTAATTTTACCTACATTACAACATGTAAAAAGAGAGTAAATCTGAGGGTATGAAATATTGTGCATTCACCCCAGCGAATTGTTATCGGCACAGAGGTTTTCAGCTCCCTGCATATGTTTGAGGAGAACATTTCTTATGTAACATGCACATTACATCACATACTGCAAGTATATTCAAGATTTTATTGTAGAAATGGCTCTAAACTACATTGAAACATTTAGAAGGTAATGGCAAAAAAATGAAAGGGACTTTATATCATCATTTTCGAAATCATAAGCCTCGTTTCCACCGAAATTACCCGGAAAAATTTGTCCCGGGAACTTATACCCCACCCCACCCTCCCAGACCTGTTGCTGGCCCTGTCCCAAATGGCACCCGAAAACCCTCATGGTCTTTACTCTGAGTCCGAGCTTTTGTGACGTAATGGCGTTTTGACTGCCGGGTAGAAGTCCTCTGCGTAGCTCGCATTCTTGAGGACAAATTTGACACGTGCCAACCTAAACAATGTTGCAGACCAGGTACACCCCTTCAGGACAAAGATGTCCCCAGGTGGAAGTGGACTCTTTCAGCAGGATAATGTACACATTAAACAGGAATGGTTTGAGGAACATGATATGTTCAAGGTGTTGCCCTGGACTCCAAATTCCCCAGATCACAATCCAATTGACCCTTCGCTAGCAGTTTGATTGACAGACGATCTGCCCAATCATAACCCCGAATCCGACATTTTATCTGACAAAGCAGTCAGGAGTAAGTTAGTACATTAACGTTGGTGAACTTGATCTGTCACGACACATTAAAGAGCCACTATACGGTAATTATTGTTTAAAAAATTACAGTATTTGAAATTTGAAACTTTGTTTCATATCCGCGATGTGTTTTTCACTGCATGAGAGTAGCATGGCTTGTCGGACATAGCAACAGTAACTAAAAGGGGCGGGTCTTAGCAAACGGTCAATTGCGCATTAGTGGGATGTGCTGGACCAACAAGTTTGATCCATGGCGACTCCACCTTGCAACCAACAGGACTTGAAGGATCTGCTGCTAAAGTCTTGGTACCTCCACAGGACACCTTCATGGCTCTTCAGAGTCCAGGCATCGTCGGGTCAGCGCTGTAGTGGCAGCACGCGGAGGACCAACAGCATATTAGGCAGGTGGTCATAATGTTTTGGCTCATTGGTGTAGCCTATATGGTATATTTTCCCCCATCTTTAAGGTAATGATGCAAAGTGATACCGTTAAAATCAGTGTTTTTACTTCATATTACAATTTCCTTTTATTCCAATACAGAACCAGGCCTCTATTAGCAGAAAAGCCCACATGATTTGAGTCATCACTCTGTGTTTCTGCAGAACATTACTCTCTTCAGTACACAGCAAGTGGCGGTTGTGCAGATTTGGCCGGTGAATGTTAATGGAACACAGGAGAGCCATCTGTGAGCGTGGAAGTGCTGGAGAACACAGAAGCAGCACTAAACCACAGATGAGAGTGGCGTTAGACCGCCCTCCGCTTGGAATGAAACCAAATTGTTTTTACTACACTTTCAGCTGTTATTTTCATGTCCGAGGAACACGTTTAATTTCCTGTCCAACATATTCCACCCCCAAACCAAAGGATAGCAAATTACGATATCAAAACAAGGTGGTGTTATTATAATCTAAACCATTTTATTTCATGAAAATACTAGCAATTGGCACTTATTATACAGTAAGAAAATTAAACTTGCCCAGAAAAAAATAAATGGAAAGTATTACGTTGTAAAGAGCAAATCCATTTGTCAAGAAGACCATACAATCAAAGACAAACCACAAAAACAATGAACAGTCACTCCACCATGAATGATTGGACTTTAGAAAAATAAATCCATTTGTGCAATTGAGAGACCATAGGCTCAGACAAATAAAGCATAGCTTTCAGTGCGTCCCACGAATGTTAGTTCTCCGATCATAAAAGATGAACTCACACCATACGAGCTTTGAATGAAACTTCCAGAACTTCCTGAGGGCTTGTAATATGAGTGAACACAAGTCTACAAATGCTTCTACTGAAGAAATATAAAACTAATACTTGAGCATTAAATTTGGTTTAGATTGGTTTAATTCCTCAGATTAGTCTAAAGACTGTATTCAGATCATATTCATATCCCGTTCAGCTTTTCACCTCTTGCTGTTAATGTAGTTGCTGAACAAGAATAAGGGAAACACATATATGAGTGAGTACATTTTTTTGCAATTTAAGCATATTTTATATACTTTTGTACATAAACTTGGGTGATATTCTGATATTATTTATAATTTTGTACATTCTGCAGTAATTTTGTTTGATTTAGTCATCTAGCATCTTTCCACATGAGCTTTCTCAAAAATAACAGTATGTGAAACGTATAACAGCCGTAGTGTTATCATTTCTTTGGTGAAGATTTAAGTTATTCTACTATGGATTCATCTGAAATCTGGTTTACATTCGCATATTAGGCATAAGAGGTGAGTCTGCCACATACAGAATCTTATGGGCAAACAAGTGTCAAAGCAACATTATATCACTAATATATACAGAAATAGTCAACGTGAAGGCCAAATCCTGGAGCCCACTTGGAAAACAATTTCTTATAGACTTCAAATGTATAAACAGGTCACAAATATGAAATTTAACCAACAAAAGCCACTTAACTCCAGCAGGAAATCTTTTGCCGTGAAACGATTACAATGTCAAAGTCCACAGATAAGTGTGTTCAACTGTAATCTCTCCAAACATGCCCAAAATCAGGGGCAAAATATATAGAAAACAGTGTGAAGAAAAGAAACAGATTGAAATTTCTAGCCTTTGGCCTAAAGGATTCATATAATCAGTGCAAAGTGAATGCAAGTCGCTTCTCTCGAGCATAATTTAAGAGCAAGCTGGAATGGGCTTTATTATGTACATTATATGAGTTTTAACCTCATCCAAAATTTATAAAAGACTAATGTAGTGTTAAGAAAGGAAAATGAAAAGAAACTAACAGACAAAATGTCATCTATAATGATCATTTTAAAAAAATACACATGTGCAAGATGACTCCACCTGTAACGCAAGGCTAGCGCTGCTTTAAAGGTAGCTCAATGTTTCATTTTCAAACGAAAAGTCACTCAATGCACTCATCAGAAACCCGTTTGGAAAAAAATGCCATTGTTCTGTATCAAAGGAAACTGTTGGGACTGTTTGGGAAGTAAGGCCTCCATGTTTTGCATATGACGCCCAGGTGACTGAACAGCTTCCTCTCCTCGTGATGGCAGCCTGGTGTGCCAATGTCTCAGTGCTACAGGGTAGCCAGCACTCTGAAGAAGGAAATGATAAAAATACACAACGACTGTCCCACTCCGAACACCAACGCCTCCAAGGAGAACATACTCTTCCCGGCAGCCTTATAGACTCCTGCTATAGCTGCACCTGTAAGAAAACATTGATATTTATATCTGTGGTCTGTATGTAAAATATTCCATGACTATTTAATCTCAAGATTACCAACATTTTGTATGTCTATATATATGGATTTCGTGTTCATTATGACGTATTTCAGATGTAACTAGACAAAAAACAAGCTACACACTAGTCAGAACTCCTCCAAAGAGCGGCCCGATGATGCCCATGAGCAGGATGCCGACTGGGAAAAACCGTGCCATCTTATGTCTGCGGAGTGTTGCTAGAGCCAGGAGGGCGGCAGGCAGGTGGAACACCAATGAAGAGACAACAGCCCACAGGAACACCCCATACCACATCTCTGCCGAAGGAAGACATCACACAGTGGCATGAAAAAACACATTCAAAGTCTGAAGATCAGCCAACAGTATATCAAATCTTCCCACGCCTGTGATGTAAACATCTCCCACCTAATCTAAGAAAAGATCTAAATGACTGGCATCGTGGAAATTAAGACTGTTAGTTAGTGGTGAAGTGTCATTTGTTATATTGCAAGTCTGTAGAGCTGTACATTAAATATTTAACTCCACATTTCTGTCACACAGCTTGAAGATGGATAGACAGATGGCTAGACAGACAGACAGACAGACAGACAGACAGACAGACAGACAGACAGACAGACAAACAGATAGATAGATAGATAGATAGGACGAAAGACAGATGATAGACAAATGGATAGATAGAAAGGACGACAGACAGATGACAGATAGATAGATAGATAGATAGATAGATAGATAGATAGATAGATAGATAGATAGATAGGATGACAGATAGATAGATGGATAGATAGATAGACAGACAGACAGACAGATAGAACGACAGATAGAACGACAGATAGATAGATAGATAGATAGATAGATAGATAGATAGATAGATAGATAGATAGATAGGACGAAAGACAGATGATAGACAAATGGATAGATAGAAAGGACGACAGACAGATGACAGATAGATAGATAGACAGATAGATAGATAGATAGATAGATAGATAGACAGATAGATAGATAGATAGGATGACAGATAGATAGATGGATAGATAGATAGACAGACAGACAGACAGATAGAACGACAGATAGAACGACAGATAGAACGACAGATAGATAGATAGATAGATAGATAGATAGATAGATAGATAGATAGGACGACAGACAGATAGACAGACAGACAGACAGACAGATAGATAGATAGGACGACAGACAGATAGATAGGTGGATAGATGGATAGATAGATGGATAGGTGGATAGATGGATGGATAGGTGGATAGATGGATAGATAGATGGATAGGTGGATAGATGGATAGATGGATGGATAGGTGGATAGATGGATGGATAGGTGGATAGATGGATAGATGGATGGATAGGTGGATAGATGGATAGATGGATGGATAGGTGGATAGATAGGTGGATAGACAGACAGACACAGATAGATAGATAGATAGATAGATAGATAGATAGGACGACAGACAGATAGATAGATAGGACGACAGATAGATAGGTGGATAGATGGATAGATAGATGGATAGATAGATGGATAGGTAGACAGACAGACAGACAGACAGACAGACAGACAGACAGACAGACAGACAGACAGACAGACAGACAGACAGACAGATAGATAGATAGATAGATAGATAGATAGATAGATAGATAGATAGATAGATAGATAGATAGATAGATAGATAGATAGATGGATAGGTGGATAGATAGATAGACAGACAGACAGATAGATAGGACGATAGATAGATAGATAGATAGATAGACAGATAGGACGATATAACGATAGATAGATAGATAGAACTACACATATAAGGACAGATAGATAGACAACAGTAAATAGACAGACATTCAGAGAGACAGACAGACACATCGATGTCCATCACAAACACAAACACCAAACAAAAGTAACATTAGCCGGAAAAGCTAACACACTAGCATTAGTTGCTAATCCATTACCAGTCTGAAAGCTTCACCACTTTTTCAGTGTAGTGCAAATCATACAACACAACGATAGACTCTTACAGCGACACGAACATGAACTGATGAGGACTGTCTGCTGTGGCGCGAACACTCACCGGAGAAATCGCACAGAGATGTGTCGTTCTTCCCGCAGTTGGTGGCATTTTTCCTCGGCACCAAATTCAAACTGAGGATTTGCTTGACGAATCCTATCTCCACGTTATAGTCGTCCTGCATTTCTCTGAAGATCAACACTGCGATCATGCGTGAGGAAAGTGTCAAATCCGAATAACAGCATTAGAAAAGGAATGTGGGCTTGAGCAGAGCGTTTGTTTTTAGCACAGATGCTCATCCATCTGCATGAACGTCCACTTCAACTGCGGAAACCCGATGAGCGCGCGGATTTACTTTCATTAAACTAAAAGCACTACCGATGCTCTGAAACACTTTTAGAAAACCGGGAAAATGATAGTTTTAACGACCAGAACTGTGTCGAGTTTGAGATTATCTAGCTGTCACCTGCGATTTGCGACGGGCTTGTGGGCGGGGCTTGCATGGTTGTAACGTCTGTCCCGGTCTGTCCCTTCGCGGTATCCGTAAAAAATGATTCACATATCACATGGACTGTCTTTAGCAAGTTTATTTTTTTTATATTATTTTTATTTTACATAATATTTATTAATATGTATTACCTTTAATAATAACCGCGTTCATTACTATTGTTCTTATTGTTAAAATAACAAATAATAAAATAAAATATATATATATATAATATATTATATAATATATAATATTATAATATATAATGTATTATATATAATATATATATATATATATATATATATATATATATATATATATATAATACAAATAAAAATATATAATTTTTTTGAATTCTGTTACTGTTTTTAAGGTTGTTACACGAAAAGAGTCCTTACCGTATTACTTGTAATAATGACCGTAATAATAATGTTTTACCTTTAATAATAAAAATCAGGTTTGTTAATATTATTATTGTTGTTAATACATATTAAAAAAAAAAAATTCTGTCAATATTTTTTCCGCAAGGTTGGTACAACCTAACGAAGAACTTGAAGTTGGAAAAGAAACGAGAGATGGAGTCTGAAGAGTCTTTTATAGATCAGATGATGCTAGCAAGCTAACACAAACTCGGCTTCTAGTGAAGCTAGCTGGTTAGCCACAGTGTTTCTTGTGATTGTTCTCGGAGTCTTCATCAGATTTAGCAGCTAATACAGCACACCACACAGAGAAATAAGAATGAATTATTCGGATTACGACTCGGATGGTTATTCCTCAAATGAGGATGAAGACTATGTCCCTTCTGGTAAGAGATTTTAGCATGAAGAAGTTAGCATGGTTGTATATGAGCAAAAGCACAGATGAAACGTTAGCCAAGTCGGCTGTGTGCACATATATTCACTTTTTACATTATTATTTTTTTTCCATCTTTATAATAGTGATATCATATGCAAGCCCAATTACACAAAAATCATCCTAGCTAATGCTCATACTTTGGATTCATACATAATTATCTAGACAATGACTTATTTCAGTAGTATCTTAGATCCAGGCAATGATTAATACGTTACTCATTTCTGAAAGATGTTTATTTGGCTGTGACAGTGAACAGTTACTGATGTGACCAAAACCCGAGCTGGTCTTTCATGGTCCTGTCCAGCAGAAGTGCCATAAATTGGTTTGCATCATGAAGCACTGGAGATCCAGCCATTCAACATAGTGATTTGTTCAGATTTATTTTCAGCCTTAACACATGTAACTGGTCAATCCTCATCCAGGCATGGTTTTATATAAAAATCATGGAGAGCCTGTTCAGAATATGCCATTTAGGATAATTCATTGTCTTATGTAGGGGTGGAGGTGGTCCGGACACTCTAGTTTCAGTGGAGTACAGCAGAAACTAAAGGACTAAATAAAATGGCTGTTATTAATAAATGATGGGAGATGAGGAGGTGGCATTTATATATATTTAAAAACAAGCTGGAAACTGAAAGGAAAAAAAAATATTGGACCATAGGAGAGGACATTCTGCCCTTAAGCGAGAAATATTGAGTGAGAAATATTCCCACTAATAGAGGAATTTGGTTCAGTGGAATTCAGATTTTCCTGCTCCAAAGAATTTTAAAATACTTTTAGGTTATTGAAAGTGACAACAGCCCTTTTTAATAGTATTTAGTTTTTACTTTATGTTCGACCAACAATATGCACCAGTCCAGCAATGCATAGAAAATGTAGGCAAAATTTTTTATTTGTCTCTGATTCATTCACATTTCTTTTTTTCTTTTTATTGATCAGATGATAATCTGAGTGAGGATGACATGAATGAATGTGAGAAGGAGGACCCACTGGAGGGGGAGGATCACACCGAGCAGCAGTCCGAACATGCGAAGAAGAAAAAGAAGAAAACTAAAGCAGACATTCCTATGAGGTATGATATTACTGATGTATATTTTGAACCCAGCTAAATTCTTAAGTAAAATGTTCTCACTTTCCCCTTATTTCCAAAGAAAAAGGAAAAAAGGAGGCCTCAAACTGGTAGAAGATGGCGAGGGATGTTCGGCAGACCAACAGAAAGATGAAGATGAGCCAAAAGAAGATATTTTTGTAACCAAGCCAAGAGGAGGCAATGAAGATCAGGTGAAGAAGAAAGCAGATGATCTTTGGGCTAGTTTTTTGAGCGATGTTGGCCCTCGACCCAAAGTATCAGCTCCATGTGCAGACTCTCAGCAGGTAAGTTAAGAAACTTAAGTAAACATAAATAAATAAATTGAAATAAAGAAGGTTTACATATAGTATAGACTTCAGGTTTCTGTTTAATTTGCTGTGAATGTGTCGGAAAAAACCCGTAAGTCACCATGAAATCAAAATGGAATATTGCAGTATTTATTATGTTGGCTTGAGAAAGCCAACACTCTGAAATGCTATTTAAGCTTATATTTATTATTCTTCTGAGACTAAAATTTGCAATTGTATCTCCTCCTAGAGCTTTCAAGCAAACTCGGGTCAGACCTTCAGACTGTTCTGACTCGGTATGCTATATCTTTTCTAACTGTTAGGACTTACGGTTTTCCTAAACATGACGATGAAACCTCAGAAAATTCAATAGATGGAATGTTGAAATGAGCCAAGACTGTCAAAATTCAAATTTAAACTCCCAGAAGTCCTTTAGACTCATTAAGCTGCCATTATATCTAATCTTTCTAAGGTATATAGACTCATTTTAAAGAGATATTTCACCCAAAAATTTAAAAAAATAATTTATTCGCCCTCAGGACATCCATGATGTGACTTGTTTTCTTTAGTAGAACAGTAAAGAATATTTTTAGCTGACACTATGATCCTTTGCAAACAAAGTGATTGCGTTGCTTAATAAAATTGAGGTTAAACCACACATTTAGAAAACTAGACTTTCTCAAGCCAACATCAAAGTAAATTATTTATCTCGGCACATCATTAAAAAAAAAAAAGAATGTGCCCTTGTAATCTTTAATCAAAATAACTTCCCCCTTCCTCTTGCTACAACACATTTTCTCTTCTCTGATGCGTTCCAATCAATTCCGATGAACAAAATCAGCTCCCAACCGACATTATTTTTTCTTTTTTCTTGTTAGAGAAGCCATATCACTTGGATACACGTCAGAATAGTGAAGAAAAGACTTGCAACTTCTGATTAATGCCGACTTTAAGATTTAAGATGTAGGAATCTTTCGGCTTTGCAAAAAAACTTTTTACAAAGTAGTTTCACCATACACGGTATTTGTTCTCTGCATTTAACCCTGACTTGCAGTGAATACACATTAGGAGTAGTGAGTAGTGAACACAAACACACACACAAAAGCACTGCAAGCTGTGGACACACACACGTGGTGCCCAGGAAGTGATTGGGGGTTTGGTGCCTTGCTCAAGGGCACCTCATTCATTTCCTGTTGTTATTGAGAAGCGAACCCGCAACCTTCAGATTACCAGTCTGACTATCTAACCTTTATTAATATGGGCTGATGTGAAAAATTTAGCTTATATAGTGTTTTATATGTGGTTCATTTTCGTGGTAGTCTTGATTCTACATTTGGAAAGTGTTAATTTTGTTTTAAATTTCATTTTTATTGTGTTTATTTTGTGCTTTCATTTTATTTAATTGTCTTCTAGATTACTTTGCATAATATTTTTGTATCTCTTGTAGTCCACATCTACAGCTGGCACAGATGAACCCAGTAAACCCTCTACAGTGTCTAAGCAGCAGGAGGACAAACCTAAAGAATCCTCCAAAATCACAATTACCAAGGTGTTTGATTTTGCAGGAGAAGAAGTTCGGTAAGTGAGACTGCCTTGTGTGACTGTGAGTCTTTTATATGGCCACCAGATGGCAGCACACATTCACTAATTAAATACAGAGCTGAACATGTTCTAAAGATCTAGCTTTTTTGGAAACAATGCTTCAGAAATATGTTCTTTTCAATGTGGTGATTTGTCCAAATAGATAGTTTCTTTTAATAGTATGTGTACGTTATTAATGTAGTCAAAACGTACAGAAATATTTTGTTCCGTTCAGTGAATGCTGTCATAGTTAAATCACAATGCTGTCATCACATCTTAGCTTGCCTAGATTGCTTCTTTTTAAAAATTAATTCCAGTACATTGTATTTATGAGCCAGTCACATGCTCAAAGATGAGCCAGTAAAATATAAACATCCTGCCAAGCACAAACTCAGAGCTTTGAACTCATTTGATGAAAGCAAGATGTGATTTTATATTAAGATTTGTTCTATAAAAAGAGTTCAGTGGCCCCAAACATATTTGGACTCTTTTGATAATTAAAAATTTATAAATTTTACTGCATAAATCACAAAATATTAAACTGAAAAAAGCATCTGAAAACAAACGAATCCAGGTTTAGATCATCACTTTATCTATGAACATGATCCACTCATGTTTGACAACCAGAAAATACTTATTTACTTATTTAATGCATTTTACTTCTCTTTGTATATATATAACATTTAAGAAAAATGTTTTTGCAGTATTTCTTTAAATGTACATTTTAAAATGTGTAACTTAAGAGTCCAAATACTCATTTAAAGGATTAGTTGACTTTCAAATGAAAATTACCCCAAGCTTTACTCGGCTCTTACTCATTAGGTAGCCCATTATAAAGCTCTGATGCATCAGGATATTTATTAATATTTCTCCGATTGACTTCGTCAGAAACAAGAGTCATATACGCCTAGGATGGCTTGAGGGCGAGTAAAGCTTGGGGTAATTTTCATTTGAAAGTGAACTAATCCTTTAAGGCTTTAATGCTCACCAAGGCTGCATTTATCAAAAATACAATACAAACAGTAATATTTTGAAATAGTGCTAAACTGTTTCCTAAATTAATACATTTTAAAATGTAGATTATTCCTGTGATGGCAAAGCTGAATTTTCAGCATCATTACTCCACTCTTCAGGTTCACATGTAGATTTTAAGCGTTTCGTATCATGTTGTGATCCTCAGGGTCACCAAAGAGGTGGACGCAGACTCACGGGAGGCCAAGAGTTTTCTGAAGGAGGAGAAGGCGTCGGAGGAGAAGGAAGAGCAGTCAGTGTCGTCCGAGCCACGGCCGTCTGTACCGCTCTCCTCTGGATCAAGGTACCACCTCAGTGCAACATACGTTTCTTCCTCAATACATGTGAAATTACAGTTTACAACCATTGTGTCAGTTAATTAGTGAAACAAAGTGGTTTTTAATGCTTCTGTTTTGTGTTTCACTGACGCAGAAGTGAATAACTCATTAGCGCCAGACTATAATTAATTCTTTGTTATTGATGTTGTTATATTACAGTAATTAGATGTGATCTCCTTCAGTGTGTTTGGTGCTGGTGAATGGATGGAGACATCTGTGTGTGTGTTTGCCGTGCAGGACCAGAGGGAATGTGAGACGTGTCATTGATCTCTGACAGCTATGATAGCGAGTCTTTGATCCTCTAATTTCATATCTGCCTGTAGGGAAAACCAGCAACACACAAGTACGTTTCAGCCGCAGTGTGCACAGACGTGTATATGCGAGTAGTGTTTCCCGTAATGTTCTACTTAACTAATCAAAAATGGCCATTATAGTCTAGACAGGACGTCTGTGGAGTTTGTGTAAATTTAAGAGAGAGTTAATCATTGTTGTGATCTTGCTCGAAGTCTTCACTGCTCCTTACATAAGTTTATTTTGGGAAGACGCTCTTGTCTGTCCTCTGAGACTGAGAATATTTGCTGAACAGGAAGTCATATTTTGCATTTTCCTGCACAGGATATACAGTATGGGGCGTTGGCATGCGCAGCAGGAAAGCAGCTCGAACCCCACCTCATCCCTTTATCATCCAAACGACTGTCACTTAAAGGGATATTTCACCAAAAAATGTAATTTTTGCTTTCATTACTTGCTCACCCTCAAATGGTTCCAAAACTACGAGTTTCTTTCTTCTGTTGAACACAAAAGATGACATTTTAAAGAACTTCCATAGTGATTTTTCAGTGGGTGCCATCATCTGTCTGGTTGATTTGGAACCACTTGAGGGTAAGTAATGAAAAATTTTCATTTTTGGGTCAACTATCCCTTTAATGTCCGTGCTAAAAATACTCCATATTCACTCTGTGTCTGGTTTTGATTTTGATGGCTTTTAAGTGCTGGGATATCATTGCTCAGTCAGTGTGACGTTAAATCAAGCCTCTTCATATTCCAATGGCTGTTTCGCTCCAGCGCAGCAGGGTTTCTGCTTAAACTAGGCACAGAAGAACCTAAACACAAAGGGTACCTGTCTCCAATATTCACTCTCTTTCCTTCTCTTCCTTTAAGCCCCTTTTGTGTGATTTGAGGTTAGAGGGCTTGAGTCAGCACTGTGAGTCTCTCTCACACACACAGGCACAGTGGCTCTCTGTTTCTCTACTTAACAGTGTCATACTGCGCCTCAACACAGAACTGCTGACGATAGTAATACACACGCTTCTTCCTTCTCCTGCATTTTTGTCCCTTTTTCCGTGCAGACAGATCTTACTTTGTTACTTCTCTGTAAGAACGGTTGGCATAATTGTGAAAATGGCAACACTTTAGAGTAGGTATTAACATTATTATTACATCAGGTACCACAAAAGATCAATGAACGACTTTTTACAGCTTTTATTATTAATGTTTTTAAACAAATATGATATTGTTCACTTGTTAATTTGTTAGAATACAAATTATGTATCTCGTGAAATGGTAAAAATGTATTCGTGTACACTAACGTTCAGAAGTTTTATTCGACAAGGACACATTATATTGATAAAATGTCACAGGAAAGACTTTTACATTGTTACAGATATTTCTATTTTTAAACAACATTTATTTATTAAAGAATCAGAATGTATCACGGTTTCCAAAAAAACACCTTTTTAACATTGTTTCTTGAGCACCAAATCAGCATATTAGAATGATTTCTGAAAGATCATGTGACACTGACTGGAGTAATGATGCTGAAAATTCAGTTTTGCCATCACAGGAATAAATTGAATTTCCAAATAAATGCAATTGCAGCACATTTTAAATTATAATAATATTTTATAACATTACTGTATTTTTGATCAAATTAATGCAGCCTTAGAGACTACAAAACATCAGCAACAAAAAAAAAAACACTGACCTGTAGCGTATGTAGAAATGACTGTAAACCTAAATAATTCCTGTTAAAGTATTGTAAATTGTTAGTTCTAATGCACTCTTATTAATTAAATGTTATTGTATTGTGGTTACCCCCCCAGCAGCAACTAACTACTATTTTGATAATCTGTTAATTTGTTAATTACATTGATTATTTGTATAATTAATTGATAAAGATGCCAAATTTCAATGCTCAGTTTTTTTTTGTCAAAGTTTATTCTATACTATACTACTTGATTTATGAAACATGCAGATCTAATTTTAGCATAAATAGTTTGCAAAACCATTGCTTAAATTGAGATTGGATGGAATGGTTTATGAACAATTCGTTCTGCTTGTTTCGTGAATAAGGCATTATTCAAACGTTTGCTAAAAAAGCTGAAAATGTTAGAATATAATAACACAGACCCAGTAATCTTGTCAATTATTCATATGATTGAAATGCAGTTAAACAGCTCCTCAGTTTCTTTCTCCCGCTACACACACACACACACACACTCATTTGGTCCCTCCATCTGTTGATTCTTCCCAGCAGCCCATTGGTGTGTGTGAGCAAGGTTCAAAATGAACCCTCACCAAGTGCCAAATGCAAGTAAAAATTGGAATTGAAATGTATTTCCTCTCCAGAGCTCTCTTTCCAGAGCTCCATGTAGCAACAATAAGATGGAAAAAATACAGTTTCACGGATGGTAAGAAATATTTAAGACCTGTACATTTTTTTTTTAATTCACCCGTCATTGGCAAGCAAAAAGTTAAATTTGGACACTGTGCAAGTTTGCATGAATGTGTGAATGATAAACGTTAGGAAGCACCATTTGTGTGGACGCCACTGATGAATCCTCACTGCTAGTAGTTCAAGTGTGGAGCAGCGTTGTGTACTTCTGTGTTGTCTAAGTGCTATCGATCACAGAACCAGCCAGATTTACTGATGCTTGTTCTGAGCTCCAGTGATGGCTTGATTGATTGTCTAGTGTCTCTGTGGTCTTATCACAGAACTTGACTGACGTTGAGGCTGAGCTTCATGTAAGTACTCAGAAACACACAAGACAAATCCGAACTGTTTGGAAATGAAATGAAAGCTTGCATATATACGTTCACTTTTAAGTACCAGTTTCACAACACACTCAAACGGATTTGGAGAGAAATCTGCCCTCTGTCTTCCTGTTTCTGTTCCGCTTGGCCTGCCATCAGCTTGCTGTACGTGAGTGAGTAACACAACACAGTGGTTCTGGGAAACCTGTGTGTATGTCCTCTTAAACTAATGATTTCCACATGCGCCAGTCAGAGCTCTGCTTTTCTAATTATAGATCCTCATCTCTAGGACCCTAAAAATAGGACTTTGCTCCCCATTATTGCAGAACAGTCACACACCTCGCTTGTGTGTACAGTGTGTGTAGACGAACTTAATCTGAACTTAAACTAACTTAAAACCTCCAATTTAAGTCATATCTATCTCCCTCTCTCTATATCTATCTATCTATCTATCTATATATATATATATATATATATGAGAGAGTGAGAGAGAATTTATTATTGTTATTATTATTATATAATATATGTATGTGTGTGTGTATGTACAATGTAAACTTTAAGGAATATTAAGATTATATAGTTATTTATAAAAAACTATATATATATATGTATAAAATGTAATAAAGCTAGTTACTGGAGACTACTATTATTAGTATATTATTATTGTTATTATTATTGTTGTTGTTGTTTTTAGAGTTATGTTTAGCTACTTTTCCATTGTGTTTAAACACGTCTCGCATCTTTTGCAGTGTCTCGTGTATGACACAGTGTTCTAAAAATGCAGTACTCTATTCGCTACTCAGGTTAAAACAAGTTCAACTTTTAAAAACGTGTCTCTAGATCTTGCGCTTTTTTCCGCTCCATTGACCTGCGTCTCGCAGCAGGAAGTGTTCTGTGTGAACGGCCCTTAAACTTGTTTCTGTGTGTTTTATTGCAGGAATCTGTACCACCACTGTTCTTGTGCGGTTTGCTTGAATAGAAAATGATCTTCTCGATTTATATACTGTATATGTTCATACAAAGTCTTTTGGTTTGAGCAGTAATATTAATAGTTCCTCCCTTGTGTTTGCGGTTGACATCTGCACATACATCCAAATGCAGTGCAGAGCCTCACCTCTTTGTTTCATGCTATCTAGTTCTCAGTCTTTCTCACGCACAGGGCAGTATAGTGAGTATTAATGAGTAATTACTTCCTCAGACTCTGTTTAGATGCCAATGAGTAAAACTCAGCTGTTTCATAATAATCCATACAGCAGTGAGTTAATGCCGTGTTATATACCGTAAGCCATCAATGCCTTGTGTCTTGGGCTGTGTGTAGAAACCTGGGTTAAGTGCCTTGCTCAAGGGCACAGTGGTGATGGCTCATGATGCTGTCTTTATATAGAAACGTTACCAGCCTTCAGCTATTCCACATAACCAAAATTATACTGCCTGATGAAATCCACAGCCCGACATCATTAGCACCATGCTCTAACACAGAACATTGCAAACTGGAGTCTAAGGACCCCTCAGTAGGTGGTAGCGGGGCCTTGGAAAATGTGAGATTATGTATTTTTGGTGCTCATTAACACTCGCTCTGTTCACACGGCTCTCAGCCCTGCCCTGCTTGCCACAATAATATTGTTGTTATATATATTTTTAAATATTTTTTTTATTATATTTTTATTCAGGTAAAGCGATGTCTGTCCATATTAGGGATTTCCTGGAATGTTAAAGGTTTAATACTTCTATGGGTCACACTTGTGGACTTTCTGTGCGAGGGCACCCTCCGGTGTTGAGTATGAATGAAACCAATTACATGAGAGTTTAGCGCTCCATAATGACATTGCCCTATTTTGGATAAAATTACGACAAAAATATTCCTCTGAAAGTGTTTTTTTTTTTTTTTTTAATCCGAATTAGCAATTTTTTTGACTAAAAGCCTCAAGGAATGTAACAAAACACAGGAAGGCGTCAGCAGTTGACGGGGTAATTGATTTAAAATAAAATATTTCCTGTTTCAGGACTAGCAAAATAATTGCAACTTGCTCTCTGTATAGTGGCAAGATGAAGGACGTGGAGGTGGGTAAACAGGTTGGTGGTTTTACCCCTTGTCTGCTCACTGTTGGTAGAGTCTCTCCTCTGTCTTATTGGATGACATGATTTTGCAGAAATCAGACAGATGGCAGCGTAGGTCCAATACCGCCAACTATTGTACTTTGGCAGGTGCTGTCGCTGGATTATTTGAGTGTCATTATGTACTATTTGTTTTACATTTTTACAGTTATCGTGATATATTGTCACATCCTTAATACGATATTGATATTTTATGTTTTGAATATCACGGTTATCGTCAATACTGATATATCGCGACACCCCTAACATGACTTTAGCTGCCTTTATATTTTACAAAGGGAGTTCACATTAGGATCATCATATTTGGGGGTCCTTCCTTGGCATCGAAAAGTTTGAAAACCCTGATTTGACCAACTGAGCTAATGACCCCCTCAGTGTGGAGTTCAAACGAACACATTTTTCTGTTACCGGCTCAGGATTTTCAGCACTCCACCCAGCCATAATGAGGTCACAGTGAGTAGAGGGAAGCTTGTTCTGGTCTAAATGAGGAAGGCCACTTCAGGATTTCATTAGCAGACCTGAAATGACCTGTTCCCTGTCTCCTCACAGCTGGACACCGTGTCAGCCGGTCCTCACGCAATAATGAATGCATGTTAACTGAAGTGAGGGTTCGATATCACGGCCCCCTCACTGCCGGACACATCAGAGCGCTGCCGCTGTGTGCTCCGTCTCCCAGCTAATGCTTCTGACAAAACCAGGCCACTCTTCACTCCCCTGGCATCTAAAAATGTGCCGTGGCCCGAAAGCGAGTCGGCCACACAGTTTCCTGCATGTCAGTGTGTGTGCTCCTGCCAAAACAGATGCATAACCTCCCAAGTGGCTCCATGTTAAACAAGCGATCGCAGAAAGGCATCATCTCGGGAGGCGGTAAATATGTGGCAGCAAACTGATGCGGTTGCATCTTGATGATATTGTATCGACACCTTGAGACATTCAGCTGATGTTTAATTATACCTTTTTAATATTTATGTCATGTGTTCAAACAGTTGCTATGACCTACAATTAAGCTTCAGCTCTGCCTGCAGAATCACACATGAAATATTAAGAGTGTTTACTTCAATTTCCAAAGCGGCACTCTCAACGTTTTGGGTGAAATTCACCGCAGACACTTTTAAAAAGTCAAATCAGCCCTCGCTGTTTAGACACTTTACCTCCCTCCTGTTTTTCCGCGGTTCTTGAGAGCTCCATCAGCATCCATTCAGCCCATCAATGACACAAACTAGACCACTTCAGCCCTCGTCAGGCCTCATAGTTTGAGATGGCTCCTCTGCTTGTTCCAGGAAGTGTATTTCCGTCCTCGGTGACGTGCAGCTGCAGAACCTCAATTGTCTGAATGTCGAGGGGAAAGTTGGGTGATGCTTTCCAATCCAATATTGTGGAAACAGATGGGGAAAGTCAGTTTGGGGGCCACTCCAGACCCCCTTCCACATTTCACTGCCCCTGCCGGTTTCCCTTTTAAATACAAAGAGAAAACCCTTTCAGGAAGGAAATTAGGCTCGTTAGATGCAAAATGGCTGGAAGTGATTATAGTAACTCACTCTTATCGGTTATGCAGATATAATGAGATCATAATTAGCTAAGGAAAGCTTTATGGGTTTGTGTAAGTACCAAACTGTCCTCTTCGCAAAGTGAGTGGAATGGGGATCGGAGCAGGACGTGATTGAGAGAAAAAAAATGCAGAACAGGATGCTGGCGTTGGCTCTTAAGATGGGAAATGTACTGACAGCTTGGAACTGGGACACTTGTAAGGTGAACAAAGTGTGACAGCCTTGTGTTCACAGGGCAGAGACAGACGAGTGATGGCCACATGTACATACCGCACACTCATTGCTGACTTCATTTGAAATATTTTTTTAACATTGCTTTTTTAAAATGGAGTTAACCAATAGATCGCCTACAGCCCATTTGCTGACAAAATTAGAAAGTATTTTCTTGATCTGGCAAGCTCCAATCTGACTGGCTGACATTGCAACTTCTGGAAGTCAGGGCTTTTTTTATGATTCTGGAAACAAAGTTGTGTTTCAAGGTACTGGGTTGATACTATGAGGGTTATATTGAAATAATCGCTGAAATTTGTTAGTCTTTATATCCTGCATTCTGAGCTGCTGCATCTATACATTTAGTCTGTGCATTTATCGCCATTCTTTCCAGTTTTCTTCACAGCTATTTTTGGAGGTCGCGGTACCGTTATTTACTTTTCATGTCTGTATTTTACATAAATTTTATAAAACAACTAAGGTAATGTATTTTGATCTTTATTTCGGTCTGATCAGTAGGAAATGCTGCTCCTCCTGAAAGCCAGAGGGTGCTCTCGTGCTGAAACTCCAAATATGCCCCACAGAAGTACGTTAATGCACGTTGTTCCAGAAAATCCCTGTGGGCATCAAACTATTGCTTTAGCTGAATAAACAGAACCTTAAAAAGCTTTAATTAAACATGACTAATAAACACACAACTCTGACAATATATGGTTTGTCTCAGTTCTTCAAACCTTCTCGGGTATTTTCATGACGATAAAGTATATCTATAATGCAATGCTAATCGATATAGCCTTTATCACTGTATACAACACTATGAAGTATGTTGTGTGCCTAATTCTGTGTAATAAGCCATAACATCTCAAAGAAGGAGGTTATTTCAAACACTCGACTGACATTATGAAGTTATTTTAAAGTAAAAACATGTTATAAAATGTATTTTGTTGGCCAAGAGGTTCATAAATACATCTCGTTTGGAAAGATGTTGCTTTTTCAAATGCACGTTATAAGCGAATCAAACTTGCAGTGCTTTCAGATGGAGGAACATTTACTACTGATCACAGAGACATGCTTCACTGACAAGCTGCGCATAAAAAATCGCAACCTTTGATTTCATAATCGCACTGTCAAATGGTTGAATCGCGGTTTCGATTCAGTTTCGATTAATTGTGCAGCCCTATCCGTGGTAATGTCAGTTCGCACATTAATAAACAACACTTAATATTATTACACACAATACATAATCACACTCCCCTAATAGAGAAAGTGGGCTCTTTTGAACTGTAAGTGCCTAGCAACATGCTAGCAACTGCTTCAAACATTTTAGTAAGGACATAGCAATGTCCTGGCAACCTCCCAGAACACCTAGCGTCATGGAAGCAGGATTGGCACGGTTCTTGCGTTCACAGTTCTTGTCTATTGTCTGCGTTTGTGAAAATATAATAGTCCTCCTGTTACCTACTGGGTTGTATGAGATAACGTGATTGTGTCCTGAAGCACTCCAAATACTGATAATTCTGCACTAGGAGTGTGAGAGACTTCAAATGAGATTGGCTAAATCACCAGGCAATCTCGTCACCCGGTTTGTTTGCATCGTGGGGATGCTTTTCCTGCATTCCAGTCTTTGAGTCTCTCCCATATCTTGTGTAAGACGCATACAAACATGCACATATATACACTGATATGCTCAGACCCACAGAATATAAAGGCCAGTCTTGTGTGCACACATAAATGTTACGGACTCTGAAGGAGGACAAACCACACATATGTTTCTTAGACCGTTTCCCCAGCAACTACTGAACATAAACCCGTCTGTGTGTTTGAGATGTAAGGCTTTATCTCTTCACATGTCTTCTTACATCTTTCTCCTGCAGAGCTCAGTTGAATTCACAGTTGGGCTCAACACTTTGTTCATCTGTGCTGAAAATATCTGCACTTTTGCTTTAGGGAAGAACTGCAGGAGAGCGAGGAACTTACTCCTCACGAGTTCACAATTGACATAAATGGTTCCATAAATTTAAACGGTTCACCCTGGATTAACATAATTTCACTCTGTATATTTGCAAACCAGGTTTCCAAGATTAAAGTACAATTTATACACCAAATTGCATATTTAAGTTAAATTAATCATGAGGCTGTTTTTTTATATCGTGATCAATCTACTTTTCAAGCGAATCGTAGACATCATCATCATGTTGAAATGCAGCAATGACTGCATTTTGACTTTCCTTTAAAGCGGTGTAAAAGCCTAAACTTAATGTCTAAATCGGTCAAATCTTGTAACTTGACTGTCAAAAAATGCAGTCTACTGTGGGACACGCTTTATTTTAAAGAGTTATTAACCCCTTAGCCTAAAATGCCTAAAACTGTTCTTCAACCATTTGGAGTAAAGTGCATCCGGAAAGTATTCACAGCACTTTACTTTTTCCACATTTTGTTATTAAATGTGGAAAAAGTAACTGTACTTATGTACATGTGATTTTTTTGTTTTTGTTTTTTTATTTTTAAAAATGTGCAAAGATTTCAAACAAACTTCTTTCACGTTATCATTATGGGGTATTGTTTGTAGAATTTTGATGAAAATAATTAATTTAATCCCTTTTTGTATAAGGCTGTAACATAAGTTGTGGAAAAAGGAAAGTGCTGTGAGTACTTTCAGGATGCATTGTATATACATGGTTTTTGGGGTTTCAGGCATGGCTAAATGGTCAGAAATACACGTGTCAAAATGTCTTAGCGAGTGTTTACATGAAGACAGTTATGTCTTACATAAATAGTTATAGAATAAATAGGCCAAAATATTTTGTTGAACTTAAAATTTGACTTTTTTTTGTTGATTAACTCTTTTAAACGAAAGCATCAGAAAATTTACAATATCTAAATAGGCATAAACAACTTTTTCCTGTAACTAGGTTTATCTTCATATTTAAATTAAGATTAATAACCTTGGATAAGTTCAACATGTGACATGCTTTAATAATTTCCTATGTCGTCACATTGATCTGCTTTGGTTTTCTTAAAGTCATCATGAAGCAGAAGTTGCGATAAGTATTTTCTTCCCTATTGTGATGTATATCCGAGTGACGCAGCTTCTCGAAAAAGGGAAAAAATGTAGGGTGGGACTTGATTTTGTCCATCAGGAACTGATTAGATTGTCGTGTTTGCATGGTTGTGGTTTCTTTGTTGGGATGTCATGTGAGTGACGGGTTGTCCCGCCCTCAAGCTAGTAAGCACGTCATCAGAGAAGAGAAGAGATGTAGCTGCAAGAAGGAGAGGAAGTTATTTTGATTATGAGGGAATAATTCATGAATATAAAAATGTGCATGTATAAATCATTTACTGCAGTGTTCCATAAAAAAAAAAATAAGTGTCCATTTTGATTTCATGGTGACTAAGTCTTCTACTAAAGGCAAACTGAATACAAAAAATAAGTAAAAGCAGAGGAACGTTTTCTAACACTATTTCCTCTAGATGCTGAAACTAAACTCTGTTTTTGTCTCTGTTTAAAGTGTATGAATAATTAACGAGACAAGTACTGAGGCAGTTTGTTATTGGTTGTCTGTATTGCAGGGATAAAAGTATTGTGAACACCCTTTCGTTACAAAGAAACATTGTGTAGCTTAGGGTTAAAAGCGTCTTTAACCCAGAGTTATGCATATCTTTAGTGATCTTTAGATCTATAGTGTGGTCTAAATCTTTACGGAGTCATGGAAGACATTGTGATACGAAAGTGAAAACTTGAAGCTACAACTAACCAACCCTGCATTGGCTGCATTAAACAATAATCTTAAGCTTGGAATAGAGTACACAACTTTTAAAATCTGAACAGAAAATCTGCATCGTGCACTAAATGGCTGAGGATCACACACTACCAGACTTTCAGGTCATCCTGAAGATAAACTCTTGAAGAAACGCATGCCTCATTGCTAGGAGACATGTTACAAATGAAACAATGTGCGTTTTAAAATCGTCTCAAAATATTAAACGTGTTTGATGTCCTCTGAGTCTGTGCCCACTACAGACTGTAAATCTGGACAAATCCGGATCGCGGGCGGGGGGGGGTTGACGTCAGTGTGTTTTAATGACAAAAAAATGGATTATATCATTGCATTTGTGTTTGAATAATTAGTTTTTGACTTGAAACAGTTGCATATTAAACTTAAATTTAGTTTATCCTTCCTATTTTGTTGTTTTTGGGGGGCGTGTTAGAGTGGGATTCTGTTAGGTGGTCCTCAGATAAAAAAAAATGGAAGATAAAGTGGTCCTTGGGCTGAAAAAGTTTGAGAAACACTGGCTTAGGGGCTAGGCGGGGGCTGTAAGTGTCACTGAGTCCAGGTGGCTGATCACAGGGGCCAGGGGCCTGCAGCATAAAAGGTCTTTGAACTCTAGGTCTTCGCGCCGCAGGTGTGTTTATGTGTACGAGAGTATGTTCATTAGTCGTCTATGAGCAGGTGTGCTGCTCATTGTTCACAGGATGTAAATCTGTCGTTCATCGTATTAGGGGTGGAGCAGAGATTCTCAGAGCCTCGTATTCCAACCTAAACTGCTCTTTGAAGATCAAAAAGAGAAAGAAAAATGGGACCCTAAAAACCAGAGGGATTTAATAGGTCAGGGAGAATATCATATTTAAAGTAAACGCATAAACCGAGAGAGAGCCTGATGCTTGATCTCTCTGGCAGTACTTCATTTGTATGTGACCATCCTTCACAGGAAGTGAAGCTTTTGCAAATGACAGTGTAGAATTTGCATGGTCCACACTGGTTCGTTTTACAAATTGGGCTTCTTTTGGCTATAGATTGTGCTCGTCACAAGGAACATCCAAATGTTATTCTACAGTTTGATGCTGTAGTGAAGGCTCTGTCTTTGCCTCACAATACTACATTGAATGTAAGATTATCACACTTAAGTCTAATTGTTAGGTGTATGATTATTAAATGGGTTGTGTTTCCACATTGAGTTAATGATCAATAGTTATATATAGTTTTACACATCTTGAGCCATATCTCAGGTTTGCCATTTTAAGTGTTAAGCATGATGATTTCACTAAACACAGGGTCTTTAGGTTAACTGACAAATTAACTCAACAAATAACTATCATTTTATAATACACAAAACAAATGGAGACCTGTTGATCATGGGTAATGGGAGCATTGCTTGTAGGCGAATTGAAGTCTTGACAGGAATTGTCTTGAAAGTTATAGTTGAATGTGGCTACCATCTGTGCTTTAAAGGGAATTTGAAGTACAACTTTTCTGAAATGTGTTTAGCTTTCCGTTAGCAGTTATAGCAACCGTTATAAAACACTGACCCTGAATCTCTGTCTATAATTCGCCATTAAAGCAGTGTCACTGAGAATATTAAAGCTAAAACAATTAAGAAATAAATCTATATAAGCGTACTAGTCAACCTCTCTTTACTTTTAAGCGAGGACGCATTGAATTAATCAAAAGTGACAGTAAAACTTTTCTATTTCAGGTAAATGTCTTTTGATCAAGTAATCCTGAAAAATAAGTCAGTTTCCACAAAAATATTAAGAATATTTTAAGCATTGATAATAAGATATATTTCTTGAGCACCAAATATTAGAATGATTTCTGAAGGGTCATGTGACACTGAAGACTGGAGTAACAGCTGCTGAAAATTCAGCTTTGCATCACAGGAATGGAAAACAATTATTTTAAATTGTAATAATATTTCACAGTATTACGATTTTTGCTGTATTTTGGATTAAATAAATACAGCCTTGGTGAGCATAAGAGACTAGTGTATTTCTGAGTCCCCATGAGCAAAGATGGCTGGTTTCAGACCACGTAATCCTTGTTACATTTGAGAATGCTAACAGATCTGCAGTTATTATAGACCTCCTTGATCATGAGCTGAATGTCAGTTTTGTTGCTTGTGGAAGTTTTTAATGGCAACTAAAATTCTTTACTGTGTGTTTACAGTGTTGGCGTCTTTTTTTGGAGTGCTAAAAACATTAGCAACATTAGCATTGTCTGTTTAAATATGCGTGCAGAGTATGTGCGTGTGAACGCTGTGTGATTTGATGTGTATTGTGTAACCCTGCAGTCTCTCCTCTGGCTCTTCTTCCAGTTTCCGCTTGTTGGACCGAATGTGGGTCAGTGAGGCTGTGCTGGGGTCTCATGGAGGACGTGTGTGTAGGGTTTACAGCTGCGGTTCGCTCGTAAATAGCTGGTCTGCAACTAGGCCAGCGTCCGAGCCTCAGGCGGGAAAAGGCCATTAGATAAGTCAGAGCAAGCAGGCTACTGAGATAATAGAGATGAAGTGTTCGGGGTTAGCTGGCGTCCGTCTCCCATGAAGCCCTGTTGCGTCTTCTCTTATGATGTCACGAGGGCTGTAATTACTCAGAGAGGAGATGTCAACCAACTGCTGTTCAATGGGGAGTTTATGAGCCACTCTGTGAACTTACAATGACATAAACCAATATAATGAGGTCGGGGAATCTACTTCCTGTCTTGAAAGAATCGCAGTAGGATGTTCCAGCCGTTTCTTCCCCCTGCGCAAAGTGCTGGGAAACATTGACTCTGTGTGTGTGCCTTTAAATGAGATAAGACTTTGGTCATGGGAGAACTCTGCAAATAAACAACTGAATTCAAAACTACTGTTTTGCCCTTTACATCCTGCTTCCCTTTAAGTGTCTGTGTTTTTGCTTTTTAGGTGCCCATATCAGCGTATGATCTAGTATATTGAATTTTAACGGTGTAACTGTGCTGTATGTATATCGGTTACATCATAGCTTATCTTTCTCTATTTGAGCACTGTGGGTGATGAGGCAGGATACAGTCACCTTGGCTCTGTGTTTAGCATTCTGCGCAAGCGTTATGTACTCTGGTCTGGCTCCCGGCCCAACGTTCCCTACTTACATCGATGCTGCTGCATGGCACACTGGATTGACTATCAGTTGAGCCCTGATTGTATATTGATTCCCTGTCAGGATAGGTTTAAGCAGTGTTCCGGTTTCTCTGTGTGTGTATACATACTGGTTCTGTTGACTAAGCTGTTAGGCTGCAGGTAACACTTTGACAGTCAACCTATCATTTATATATATATATCAGTACTGTCCAAAAGTCTTAGGCTATCATTAGATGTTGTTTTTGCAATGGTATAATGATCATATATAATTTTTTTCTCAGTCTCTTTATTAGAATATAACCAGAAAATATTGGAAATGTGTTTGTAATGTTAAAAAACCCAGGAAAAATAATAATAAACAAACAGCTTCTTTAGGCTAAAGTGTTTGGTGACCTCCCCTTACAGTTGACCTGAGCAATAGCAGGAATCTGTCTCTCCTAAAACTAAATGGAATGGAAAAGGACTGGAATTGAAGGAAAAGAAAACTTTCAAAATCTGATGGGAAGTATTTTAGATTCCAGGAGGTCACACTAAACACAGATTTTTTTTGCTTAAGTTCAGTTGGTGTGTAATATTCAGATATGTGGTTCAGAATTTTTGAGATTCCACTGTGGGCATGGCTACTGCTTCGCGTCAGCTTAAAATGAGTTATTTTTGATTTCTCTCTTTTGAGTGGACAGGACAAAGTACTGATGTCCCGTGTGTATATATGTGTGTGCATATGAATGAATGTGTGTATTCATGTGTATATATATATATATATATATATATATATATATATATATATATATAATGTGTGTGTGTGTGTGTATATGTAAGCCTTAAGTCGTGCAGTAGTCAAGTGAACTCTCACCATATGAAATTTGGAAGTTCTGTGGATGCAGCTGTAATGGAGGGAATATAATTACAGTATTGATCTTGCCATTATTGATTTTTTTTACTTTTCATTGCCTTTTTTGCACCCCAACATTATTTTTTGTGTGTTGTCTGGACAGACTGCGACTACTGTAGGAACAGCGCTGCACTGAAACGGCTGTTTTATGAAACATTAAATTAAAACATTGATATTCATGTATAATTTCTAAAACATTGAAATAATTTACTTTTATGGATGAAAAATACCCAAAGAAATGTAAAGGGTTCAAGAGCTGGCTAATATAAGGTAAAATACAGGTTTGATTTGTTTTAACATTTTTGGTCTTACTATTTTCTGTTTGAATTTACTATTACTGTAAAATATATATCGTTTTCCATGTAAAATGTGGAAAACGCTAATAATGAAGAATGATTTCCTGACCACCTATTTACTTCTAGGAATTGAACTGGCATTAAATATAACCTGGATATGTGTTAAAACATTCCGCTGTTTCCTTTTTTGCTCCTTGAATAATGTCGACAGTGTTCGCACAGATGGCAGATGCATTTTGTCAGACCTTTTAGATATTAGTCATGTGTGTCTGTCTGTGTGTCGCCTCATTCCTCTGCGTGCGCATGGTCGGCGTGTGTTGAACACAGAAATCGACTCGATCACAGAGAGGAAACTGTAGTTTGCAGTTCATTAAGAAAGTAATGAAGTCTTTTTACCCTGCAGTGAGGTAATACAAGTTCACAGCATTCATTTTACTTCAGCTTGAAGCAAGACAGCGCTAATAACCGTTTTATATAAGGGATTTTAATTTTAATGACACGACAGTGTGATTATTCGCTGTATTTTTAAACCGATATTGCAAGACCTCCTTACCCAGACTATTTTTATATTTAGATTTTCATTTCGTATTCTGAAAACAATTGTACCATCTTCCTGTACACATGTACACGTACACACAATTTTCTTTCTCGTTCCTCATGGCAGACTTTCTCCTATGACTCGCCTGAGCGTGAAACCGTCTGTCCTTGGACTCCCCGGTATCCTCTAATGCACCCCAAGGTCCTATTGCCAGCCCTTATTCCCTCTGCAGACCCTCAGCACACTCACTCCCACTGGCACCCACGTATGAGAGGGAGGGCCGCTGGTCTGGACTCTTCAGCTCTTTCATTCCACAGATCGTTTAACATTTCATTATTGCAGCCAAGCGCAACCTCAGTGTCGAGATTACTTTGGTAACATTAAAACAAAAAATACATCTTTGTTCCAGCAGCTTGTTGCGAGAAACATACCAGCTACGTTATCGGCAACATAAGGTTGCCTCTACCTCCACTTTGGTTCATTTTATTTCGTTTTACGCCACAAATCATTTATTATACCATGTTTTAAATTCCCTTTTTTGAGTGGAAGGAAAAACACGCTCGTGCCTCGGATACCAAAACATAACATCATAAGATAACAAAACATCTGTTTAGTTTTTATCATCATCCCTATCGCGGCCACGCTTATGACATTGCGGTTCTTTGTCATCACAAAAGTCATTATTTGCATGCTTTTTAAAGCCATATTTGGTTACACTCACCCGAAGCACGCGCACAGAAAGCTGGCGGTCAGATGCCGCGTTAAACTGATTTTTCTTATTGCACTTAAACTGTCAAATACATACAAAGTTCACAAACACAATCTGTTATGTCTATGAACGTTAACGGCAGGGAAAGTTATCGCATGTGTATTAAAGTGACAGCAGTGTAATATACAGTACCAGTCAATCACTGCTTTTGATTAAATAACTTAAGTAACTTTAATAAGAATACAATTCTTACATGAATGCTGCTGTTTAATGCTCTTGCGAAGAGATAAACATGGTGGACTATGTACAGCTCACTCAGGGGAGGAGCTAAGCTAATAGGGCAGATTTCCTCACCAGTTATGGGCGGGGCTTCCGCCTGCTCTTACGTTAGAGTAGGGGGAAATCTGGAACCGCTTGTTTGGAGACGCTGTTTGATTTATGGGAATTATTAAAAAAGGAGTGCGTGCATTTTTACCATTACAGGCTGGTTGTTTACACACGTCTGTGTTCAAACACCTTGTAAAAGTGAATTTTGCTTAATAGGTCCCCTTTAATATCTCTCTAATTTCTGTCCTTTATTATATCTTCCTGCATTTATTGGAAAAAAATATTTTGATGCAGATGATCTGTTTCCATTTCACTTAAAATCCAACCAAGATGTCACTGAAGCCTTAGTCTCTGTAAAAACGCGTTTTAGTCCCTCATGTTTAGAACAGCCATTTATAATATTTGAAAAGTCTGATCCAAAATATGTTTCATTATCTTCTAGTGTGAAGAGGCCAGCGGGAATGGGGAGCATCCTGAATCGCATCGGGACCAAAAAGCAGAAGATGAGCACTTTGGAGAAGTCTAAGATGGACTGGGATGCCTTTAAATCAGAAGAGGGCATTGCAGACGAGCTGGCAATCCATAATCGAGGCAAAGAAGGGTATGTTTAAGCCTCATTAGTGCCCCAGACAAACACATCATCTCATATTATCTCCCATTAGCGTCTCACACTAGCTTTCGAGATTTTCATCAGAGCTGAATAAATATCATTAAGTGTCTTAAGTGCTTAAAGCCACAACGTGCTGGCGTATAGTATTTCACTGCAATTTTTATCGTACATTACAATTCATTAATTATTCACTGAAGTTAACTGGACAGTGAAATGGATGTATTTGAGGTAAAACCATATGCTGCACATGCATTTGATTAACGTGCTGACCTTTGCGGTTGCTCTTAGGACTTAGGGATGAGCATATAGAGAAATTCTGCCAAGTAAACAAAAGTATATTCTGTTCATCTGTCAAAAGATCTGTGTTGTCTCTTGTTGGTTCTCTGCATACATTTAGGAGAGATGTGTGTGCTGAATATGGGGCCTTGCAGTGCAGGTGTCTGCTCACACACCTCTTATTGGTCGATTGAGAATGAACTCCAGGAAGCGATATACAATGTAGTTCAAGTTTTTAATTCACATTTTTCTTATCTAAAACTGCTTTTTCCATTAAAATGAATATCTCAGCAATTTGGGTAAAAGTTGAACTAAAAATAACAGTTACATGAATTCTAGTAAAACATATAACCTTTTAAAGAGTCTTTGGTGTTTCCATGGTTTCTAAAAAATAAAACCGAGAGTGACGCAGGTATGATGTCATTGATAGGCAACGCACGGACACGATCCGTGTCCAGGTTAAAATGGCTTATTTCTCTGGATTTAAACGTTCTTGGAAATATTTGGGATATGTCCACAAGTCAACAAAATATATAACATTGTTCTAGTGGTTTTTGGATATTTTAATCTAAAAATCTTATATATTGTGCCTTTAATCAAAAATATACAGATGTCATCATGATGCACTTTTTTTTAATCTTCAATATTGTTAATGAAAACAAAAAGCAAAGAACAAATGTGTCTGTCTGTAATTCTGAGATTAACAATGCCCTCCTGACTGGTCTAGGATCAGTATTCAGTAGATCAGCAGAATGAATGGAATGGGAGCTAAGCCAATAGCACTTCATTTAAGCCTGCTTATCTTGCCTGTGATGACTATCTTGAGGAGAAGGAGGTGAGGGGTAGGATTTCAGCTTTACTCAAAAGCTGATGCAAAGCTGTACGGAAAAAGCCCACACAAACCAGGGTCAAAACGTTTAAACTAGCGTTTACAGGAAGCGAATACAATTTTGGAATATTGACTTCTCGCTTTTCTTAGAGCAGTTTCATAATAGTTCCCGTTTGAGTTGGAATTGAAACAGGGTGTAGCTCAGTGGGGCTTGAAAGCAGAGAAAGAATAAAATGTTTAATAGATGCAATTCTGCACTATTTCTAGATCACTAATCAAATAAGTAAATTTGTGACATTGATCATGTGACTCTTTGTACAGACAGTCAGATGTTCTTCCGTTGAAGCTCAAGATAATTTGTTAGATCATGCTCGAGAACATTATCATCAGGTTTGGTGTCATTAAAACAAAAGAAGGACAAACTACATACTAGAACATTTTGAAATTCATGTCAACTTTTCAATTCAAATGCAGTTTGTAATGGAAAAATATAATTTAAATATGAAAATGCAAATTAGAAGCTTTGCCACAAGTGGACTCTTTTGAACTCCATTGTATCTTTGTTGAGTTTTGGCTGGTCCCTAATCGACCAATCAGAAGTGTGCACCCAGACACTTGCACTACAAGGCCACATTCTCGCCCACATCTCTCCTACGCGAGCACGCATGCAGAAAACTAACAAGAAACACACAATTCTGAACACATGAACAGACCGTTCGTTTTTTTTCCTTCCATTTTTTTTGTTCCATCATGGTAATAAATAAAATGTCCAAGAGGAAAAACATTTTATAAATGCAGTTCTCACGCTCCCTTCCCTAATGTTAAGGATGGGGTTTTTCCGAGAGGTTTTCTGTTTGATCATATCTGGACCCCTTCATCGATCCCCTCAACATACCACGTTCATCTCATGTATAATTAATACCTAAAACTCAACTGTGAGAATGTTTCCACCCGCAGTAATTGAGAGTAGGTACATATAGGATGATTGAGAGTGAACGGTACCCTGTACGAACAGTTTCTTTACATAGCGAGCTAATTTTTGCTCGTCCCCAGGGTTACTACCACAAGCCTAAATGCATGGTCTTTTCTAGCAAATTACAACATTATGATACAAATTATTATGTTTAAGAGATTGAAAATAAAGTTCATAGATTAAGTATACTTACCCTGTCAGGACCGACTGTAGTACCACTAATCTAGAGATCAGTTTTTAGACTTCAGAAGGCTTTGAAAATTAAACAAGACCATAATTGAGATCTACAAACACATAGTATGTTTCTCTGCTCCACGGTCATAATTAGATTTCATTCATAGTGAGTTTTAGAAGGAAGTGAAACCTTTTGGCGGAATAACAGCTTTTCATTAATGCACACCGACATTTGTTTCTGGAGGTGAGTAATTGCAAGGTCTCTCTGGGACTTCATGCCACAGCTGTGGCTGTAGATTATTTCAGTAGTGCATCAACTTTGTTGTTGTCTTGCTTTTCTCCGAGTTGTGAATACTCTTCTAAACCGATCTCGTCGCCTTAGTTACCCATGCTACATTCCTCAGGGGTTATGCTCCCAGATGTGTCTGGTGTAAAAACAAATAGGGAGTTGAGGGAGGAGAGTCACTGCATCTTGTCCCGAAGGGAATGATGATATAAAGTGACATCATTTATGCATCCAATGGCTATTTTGGTAGATACAGGGATATTTTGAAATTTTTTGTGGGGGGTCCATGCAATGAAAGTGAATTGAGGTCTATGTTTTGGACCCCATTGACTTTCATTGTATGAGCCAAAACAGAAAACTGAAGAATTTTAGTTTGAAACAAGTGATTAAATGACAAAATTGTGTTAACTATTCCTTTAAATCCCACCGCACACACAGCACTGATGCTCTGGCTTTCTTAAAAAGGTCTGATGCTCCTCTTCTCTAATATATAGATGAAAAGAACTGTGTTCTCCATCAGACAGTTGTTGGGAGTGGAACAGTTATAAAATTAAAAACCTTGCCTGGGGGTTTAAAAATAAAGCACAAGAAATTATGGTCTGCCGCTGTTTCCATATTTCTGTTTCTCTGAGAGGGATGTGGTTTAGGAGGACGGCCGCTGAAGGGTGTGGAAGACGCGCAGACTGGAGAATAGCATAGTGCACAGGCCGCTAGGCCACACTCTATGCCCTGAGGACCGTAAGGGCTGTCTTCAGTGTGAGACTGATGGTCGCAGATCTCTTTTTTTTTTTCACAAAATGTAGGACAACAAATGCACCCAGATCTGTCAGAGCTCACACAGTTGGTACACCCAGGGTCTCAAGTCTCTGGAGGCAAACGGTTGGTTGGGCATCAGAGCTTCCAGAGCATTCTGGGATTGATACACTGGGGAGAGTGACCCTCTAATGAGATTTAGGGGAAACAAGGCAGCCATGTTGACAGATTGTGCGTTTCGAACATTGCACGCATGAAACACAATGTTTACGGTTGTTTACTCTCTAAAGTAGTTTTTAAATGGGTCAAAACATGAAAAATAAACTCTCTTAATTTAAAAAATATTCTATTTGTGTATTTGTGAAACATATATTGTTCTTTTTAAAATGCAAAACTTCCTCATCAGTGGAAAAAGACAAATCTACCCATTCAGAGACGACTGTGTTCATAAACATAGTATGATACATATTACTCCTAAACAGCAGAAGGACAAGCGATAAGAGTGAAATGTGGAAAAGTCTGTGCTTTACCTGGCAGATCCTCACGATAAGTCCCAACTTTAGGAAAGAACAGCGGAAGAGACATTATGTAACCGATGATTTAACTTTGAGCATCAATATTTGATTGTATATTAAACCTGCCACAGTGTATTTGCATAATGCAATGCTTTTCAAAAAAGGCTGGCATTGAATAATTGTCAGAGTGAGACAAGGGAAAAATGGTCATAATCTGAAGTACATCACAGTGGCAAAAAACAAGATTAAAGTTGCGATGAACTGGAAGTAATAATTTGTCCTTTCTTAAATATTGTGATGTACATTCAAGAGCAAGAGAAAAAAAATGTAGGGCAGGGACAGTTCATCAGTTGATTGGATTTTGAGATGTGGCTGCACTCAGAAAATGGAGGCATATGAACCTGAGCTTGCAGGGCTTAAGCGGATTAAATTATTTTCAGAAGTCCTGTCGCTTCACCGGAAAGGTCTGGTTATGATATTTTGATTGAAGATTACAAGGGCAAAAAAAGTACACACAAATAAAAACATATGCATGTATCAATCGTCCACAATAAGATATAATAATAAGAATAGTAATTATAAATAAGTAAAATTGAATTTCATGCCTACTTGGAAAAGTGTATATGACGACCCATCTAAACCCACACTATACCTCAAGCCAGATTGTGTGTTGAGTATGTGGATATTTGTGTGTGTTTCACAGAGATCCCATTAGGACTTCAAACAAGACACAGGCAATCAGTTTTTGCTCTCTGTCTTCTTTTCATCATTGTCAGGGGCGTGATATGATATCTAATAAAATGTTCAGTCTCTTCTCCGTAGCATCACATGGCTGCTCCAAGGGTTTTCCTAGTGTGTGCACTGCTCTCCAGAACAATTCATTTAGACCTCACATAAAGCTTTGTGTAGGAGATGCCCTTCTCTGCTGAGATCCTGAACAAAACCAAATGATGTCAGCCTGAAAGGGCCGTTTTATTTTCTTTGTCCTCAGCAACTGTTCTTAACACGAGCACCCGTGAGTTTTGTAATGACAATAAAACGGGAGGCTGAGTACATGCACCTATAACCTCTGACATCTAATGGATACAGGTTTACTATAGCTGCTATTTTACTGTCTGAGACAGTAAATTTTGGCCTTTGATTATTTTGAACTTGCCTTTATGGCATTGCCTGAATTACATTCTTTCTTCAGTGGAACACTGAAGATATTTTAAAGGGGACCTATAATGCCCCTTTGAGAAGATGTAATTTAAGTCTCTTTCAGCTCAAAATTCCCCAAAGATCATTTATTATAGCTTGTCAAATATGCCGATATTGGGGTGTGAGCAAAAACACGCAATTTTACAAAAATTTTTTTTACAATTTTAATACAAAAGAGCTGCTTTTCCCGGCTTTCCAGAAGAGGGCGGAGCTTTAACAGCTCACGCTTCGGTTGCTCAACAACAACAAAGCTGGAGAATCTCATGCTCCCAAAATGACTGTCAGTAACGTGTTCAGCCTACAGTGTTCAAACTGGAGTCGGACACTGATGGAGACTGGACATTTTGAATGGTTGCTGGATAAATTTATGTAGTTGCTGTTAGCATGTGCCGTCATGTTAATCTTTTGTGCAAATCGAGCGTTGAAATGACCCTTGTTTGTGACGCAGTCCGGCGTAAAATGATGGCATGGTAACATCAGTCTACTACAACAACTCTTCCTCTTCTCTAAAGCAGCCCAACATGGCCTCTCCCCCTTTGTTGTGTGTTCTCAGGAGCAGGGTTTTTGTAAATTTTAGGGTTAGTGATGTGACTAAACTAGGAAGAAGCTCGTTGTTGTCCCTACCAGCCGTTTGTTGCAGTCCTTAAACAGCAAATTCTTTAAAGAAAATATCTCAGTTTGCATTGAACTTTGAGCGTCGTAACTTTGCAGATGTTGTTCATGCTCTAACACCAACATTACACCCCTTAAAAAAAAAACACCTGTTTTGTTGCTTTTTTAAATCTATACAATGACATTGGACCCCATTGACTTGTTTTCGTAAAACAAAAACATTCTTCAAAATATCTTCTTTTGTGTTCCACAGAAGTACTAAAGTCATGCAGGTTTGGAACAACATCAGGGTGAATAAATACTAAAAAACTTGAACTGGGTATATCAGATAAGGAAGACTAAATGTGGAGTTCTGTGGTTCTTCAGTTGCGAACCATTTGTGACAGGAAGTAGCATTGTGAAGCTAGCATGCCTAAAAAAAAGAAGTACGTGTGTGTGAAATCACTTTAAAAAAGCTGACATTTACCAACACCCCACTGTCCCCACTCTCCACTGTTGTGCTTCGTTCCAAGACACGATGTGAAAAAGATGATATTCAAAGAATGCAGTCATTGAACTCACATAGACGCAAGAAACAGAGCAAAACCCATTTTGTTTGTGTCATTGTCATTCTTGTCAAGCGCTTGTTTGCTTGTGCTTTATTTCCTTCCCCACTATCTCAGCATCCTCACTGTCTCTGCTTCATGTGTCTGTAGGTACGTGGAGCGAAAGAACTTCCTAGAGCGAGTGGACCAGCGGCAGTTTGAGCTGGAGAAGAGCGTGCGTCTGAACAACATGAAACGGTGACGAGAAGAGGGAAGACACGTTCACTGGATTTTCATTTTTTTCAGATCTCTGGTCTGTAACAGCCCCTCAAAAACTGGTCTGCCTTCACAATCAACATGTTTGTTCATAGACCGCTCCCACGCCGTCTTTTTCTTCTTCCACAATTCCTCTGGCCAATATTGCATGTCTTGAATATGAAAGAGAAACCACTCAAGATGTTTGTCTTCTCAAGGACTTTTCCCTATTTTACAATCCACTGGAGTACGTCAGACCCAACTAACCATTCAATAAGAGTGACATTAATGGGAAAGAAAACCTCATCAAGATCCTCAGATATGGGTTTTCAGCTTAAACTGAATTATTTTGCATAATTCATGTCTTTGTTCTGACAGCATTTTAAGATAAATGGTCAATATTGCATCCTATAGTGATACTGTCTACGCACAAGCATTCAGGAACATGTACTTTAATTTGATGGTTAAATGGAAGGATGCAGTTGTTTTTGTTTTTTCCTTGTATACTTACTACTGTCTTGAGAATTTATTTTGCTAAGAGTGGTTGTTTGGTAATTACCCTCTCGTCATTTTAATCGTGTTTCACTGTTTGACAGTAATAAATCATGTCATTTCGTTCGGACACTTTCTTTTTAAATGAACCGTGTCTTGCTGTTAATTACTTTGACCTACTAATTAATGGCTCCACCTCATCCCTAAGGGTTGGCTTTCCTTTTCCCCATCCTTCTTTTACCAGCTTATGCTTCCCTTGATTCCCTGCGCTCCACCCCCACCACTGTTTAGACTCCTTTTTAAAAAATTTTTATTTTATACCAGCTAGGAAAGGGATCAGCAGGGTGTAAGTCATGCATCTCTGAATCACTAGTTAGTCAAGTCCTTCCCCTTTTCAAAACTACAATAATACGCAAGATATTTTAACACTGCTTTGCGACAGTTAATCTTTTAATACTGTTTTGCCATAAATGGGACAACAAAAATCTGAGGTCAGTAAGATTTTTTTTTTAAAGAATACTTTTATTCAGCAAAAATCCATTAAATTGATCAAAAGTGACATTAAAGACATTTATTAAGTTAGAAATATTCAGTATCCTGAACAGTATCCTGAAAAAATAATCATGGTTGCCACAAAAATATTAAGCAATACAACTGTTTTCAACATTGATAATAATAATAAATGTTCCTTGAGCACTAATTCTAAAAAAAGCAGCATTTTAAATTGCTTTCTGACAGATCATGTGGGATGAAGACTGAAATAAATTACATTTTAAAATGTATTAAAATAGAAAAGTTATTTTAAATTGTAATAAAATTTCACAATATTACTTTTACTGTATATTTTGGTCAACCTTGGTGATCATAAAAGATTTTTTAAAACATTAAAAAAAAAATGAAAAATACATAGCGGAGCAAAGAGGACACTGAAAACGTATGAAACATTTTCATATTTAAAATACTGTAATTTTTTAAAGAAGTTTTAAACAATAAATACCCGTCGTGGCAGATCGCTGTAGCTCCTTCAAGCGGCTCGTGAACCGATCATCTCTTCATACTAGTTCTTTTATAGCACCAAATAAACGTGAATGAACATCAGAAGGAATGTTGTTTGAAGAAAGACGTGAGTACAGACAATTTTTCAAGTTCAAGTTCACCAACGTTAATCTACTAACTCCCCTGACTGCTTTGTCCGATAAAATCCCGGATTCGGGGTTATGATTGGTCAGATCACCTGTCAATCAAACTGCTTGCGAAGGGTCAATTGAGGAATATTAGTAGTGCCATTCGAATTATGTCAACAGTTATTGCTTTGTAAGTATCTATTATGTATATTTCAGACTACTTTGCTGTACTTTTTTTTTTTATCAATTCTCTAACAGAAAAAAAAATCCCCTTAAAAACCATGTTGGGTCTTTTGATAGCATGGGCGGTTACTTGTTCATCCTTTCACTTGAAGATAATGGTCTTGTTTACATAATTCAATCTTCCCTCTCCCTGTGCCTAGGCCTGTGTGGGCACAAAGTTTGTTTACTGCCATTTCCTGCTGCTCGACAAACATTTAGAAGGATGTTCAGTATGTTCCACACATCTATCCAGATTTCTGTAATGGCTGACCCCCACAGCAGTCCCCTGCCTCACTGCTGCATTCCTTATTTCCCAAATGGAGATGAGTCGCTGTGCTGTGCTCTGATGTTGTCCTGTGCAGACATCAGGCTCTGCAGGTGGGAATTTGAATGATACTGGCATAATTCTTTCACTTTATCTGTGCTCTCAAAGCTGAGCGCTGCGGGCTTTGTTTCACGCCAATAAACTGGCTCATTTTAGACAGAAATAAGTAACTTTACATACATGAGCACACAGAAACACAGTGCACATGTAGTCTGCAGACACTTCATGCATCGCTGTACTCTTTTCTAATTCACACCACACTGCAATCTGGTGATTGTCAGCGTTGGTTTGCGTCTTGCCGCTTTCACACAGCACGGTGATCCCAGAAGTCCCTTCTGTGTGAACGAAAACACGTCCTGGGATTGATTCTGGGATGGAGATCTAGTAACATTGCCGATTTTTGTGCTGAATTCCTACCCCCGCCAAATTATTCCCCCCCTAGTATTGGTAGGTTTTGGCAATCAGATTGCGTCTTCAACAAAGGGCGGTAATAATTTGGCAGGGAGTCGAAATTCGGCACAACATTGGAATCTGTACAGTCTTTAAAGGAACAGTTCATCCCAAAAATGAAAATTCTGCCATCATTTACTCACCCTCATGTCTTTTCAAACTTGTATCGCTTTCTATCTTCTGTGGTGCCGTGACCCGGATAGATTTTATATCCACTAAAACTGCACAGCTCTTCCCTCTCTGAAACGCGTCCATGAAGGTTGAGGTGTTTAGTTTTAGTGGATATAAAATCTATCCGACTCAGGATTCAGATTTTTAGAATTGTAGATGTTAGACTTTTGATTGCTGGACCTCTGGTCTTTTATATCAGTTTTACTCTAATCGATTTATTCATTTTTCTGCTATTTTAATTTTTCATCTTTAATAAAGAAACAATTTCTCACCAACTTCTTCGGCTGACCGGATCTCATTGCATCATTCTGTGAAACATAAAAGATGAATTTTCGAAGAAAAAAAATTCTTGTCCACTCTTTAAGATAATGTGCAAGGACAGGCGCTGCAAAGGCTCTAACATGACAAAAAAGCAACATTAATTTTTACTTACTGAAAATTATATTCGCCCTAGCTCTCCTTTGTGCTCCATGAAAAAAAGCAGTGATTTATGAACCAATCATTCTTTTGAGTAATCTTTTCAATGAATCCAGTTCACAAAACCTGAATGATTTGTTCGCAAATTGGTGATTCTCATTTTGTTCCAAGTTTAAGTCACTGACTCATAAGCTCACTAGAGGTGAACATTATCTAGAAATGATGACATAAATTTCAATCTGTTCCTCACACAATGCTATTATATAGTCTACATGGTATAAAAAAAGATTTCATAATTTTATGATGCTTTTTGAAGCTTGAAAGCCCAACCTGAGGGCATGTATGATGACTGGATTTTCATTTTTAAATGAACTAATCCTTTAAACATGCACATAAAACATGTCACTTTTTCCACGTGAATATAGACACACTCAGGGATAGCGGGAGTTTAGAGAGGTAACCACGCTCATTTTTATTCATGTCCTCCCTCTTCCACTCAAAGTCAATGGTAAGTGTATGGTATTCAGGAGTGGAGATGAGCCTGTCCTCATCTTTATTCAAATGCACCTGTCCTCTCCTGATTTCCTGATTTTACTTTCTCTCTTGGGTCTGAACACTGCTGTTAGCTCCTAAATAATGCCATCTTTCCTTCCTTTCTTTCACTTTTACAATTTTCCCGCCACTTTCATCTTGCATTACACTTAGACATGTTGATGACACAAGTCTGATTTTTCCTTGTGCAATTGTCTCTGCCATTATCATTAACTTTCAATTCCACTTCACAAGACTTCTGTATTTCAGTTGCATCTCTTTCATCTCATCTACCTTCACTTCTTGAGTGATTTCACACTAGTAAAAATTCTGATTTATTAGCATTATTTAAATAGAATGCACTGCTTTTAGAGTCAGGCAAGCAGGACAAAATAGATCCAATCAAATGAACCCACAGATCCAGTGCTGTTAAAGAGGTGTAGACCCTTAGCAGTGTTCTATATAAAAAGACGTTGATGGAGCTACAGGGCCTTAGGTGTCCACTCGGAATTCCTGTAGCGTATATATAGCACAAACTTTACCTCCAGGCATGTGTAACTGTCTGTCACCAAGTGCATGACTTCAAACAGGGGCAGAAACCTTAAAAATAGACAGCGCTGTTGAGAGGACAATTATAAACAATCACTGTAATGAGAACCTAAAATAACAGCTGGCTAAAATGTTCCAAATGCCTCTTACCTCCAGGTCACCAGAGTTAAGAGGCGCTTTAAAACACTGCTGGGTATTTGCTTCCTTTGTGTAACCTACAATAAAATGCTGTCCTTCTTACATTTTCATGGCACATTAGGGAACATTCGAGCATACCGAGCCCTGGACATGACATGAAAAACACTTAAATCGTGCACACTATTTAGTCTACTAATTCGTTTCCTCGATTTACTAAATCGTGCACACAGTTTACTATTTAGTTCCCTTGATTTACTAAAACATGCGCATGGTTTGCTATTTAGTTCCCTCAATTTACTAAAACGTGCACACAGTTTACTATTTAGTTCCCTTGATTTACTAAAACATGCGCATGGTTTGCGATTTAGTTCCCTCAATTTACTAAAACGTGCACACAGTTTACTATTTAGTTCCCTTGATTTACTAAAACGTGCATACAGTTCACTTTTTGGTTCCCTTGATTTACTAAAACATGCGCATGATTTACTATTTCGTTCCCTCAATTTACTAAAACGTGCACACAGTTTACTATTTAGTTCCCTTGATTTACTAAAACGTGCATACAGTTCACTTTTTGGTTCCCTTGATTTACTAAAACATGCGCATGATTTACTATTTAGTTCCCTTGATTTACTAAAACGTGCGCATGATTTACTATTTAGTTCTCCTGATTTACTAAAACGTGCATACAGTTCACTTTTTGGTTCCCTTGATTTACTAAAACATGCGCATGATTTACTATTTAGTTCTCCTGATTTACTAAAACGTGCGCATGATTTACTATTTCGTTCCCTCAATTTAATAAAACGTGCACACAGTTTACTATTTAGTTCCCTTGATTTACTAAAACATGCGCATGGTTTACTATTTAGTTCCCTCAATTTACTAAATCGTGCACACAGTTTACCATTTAGTTCCCTTGATTTACTAAAACGTGCGCATGATTTACTATTTAGTTCCCTTGATTTACTAAAACGTCCATACAGTTTACTATTTGGTTCCCTTGATTTACTAAAACATGCGCATGATTTACTATTTAGTTCTCCTGATTTACTAAAACGTGCGCATGATTTACTATTTCGTTCCCTCAATTTACTAAAACGTGCACACAGTTTACTATTTAGTTCCCTTGATTTACTAAAACATGCGCATGGTTTACTATTTCGTTCCCTCAATTCGATTCATAAATCAAGGGAATGAAGTAGTAAATCATGCGCACAACTGAGTAAATCAAGGGAACGAATTAGTAAATCGTGTGCACGATTAAGCATACTATATTTTTCCCTGCATGTCATGTCCGGTGCTCCGTAAAAAAGAGACTGCCATATCATCAAATTATATCAAATATTTCAAGGGTTAGTTCACCAAAAATCTAAATTCTGTCATTAATTACTCGCCTTCATACCACTTTCTAGAAACATTAACACTTTTAAGGCCCAGAAAGGTAGTAAAGCCACTGGTTAAACCACTGTAGTCACATGGACTATTTTAACAATGTCTTTACTATCTTTCTGGGCTTGAAAGTGGTGAAAATGTTGCAGTCTATCAGAGGTCAGAACCCTCTTGGATTTCATTAAACATATCTTAATTTGTGTTGCGAAGATCTTACGGGTTTGAATCAACATGAGGGTGAGTAATTGACAGAATTTTTATTTTTGGGTGAACTTCCCCTTTAATAAGCGAGCGGAGGGTGGTGTATGTATAGAACTTGATGAATGAGGGGCGTTCCAAATCTGCAGGTTCTGCCCACGCAGATTCTGTAAGGACTTGCTCATGGCTAATATCCAATTACAGACCATGAGAAAGAGGTTTTTCCTCCATCTTTGCAGCAAATTCAGCCTTGTAACAGTGGACTGGTTTGGCAGCCCACCAAAATATTTCCTTCTGAAGGTCTTCTTTCCTGTATTTTATCCCTCTCAACATTGGCTAATGTTGGCAGATGAAGGGAAGGAGTGTCATGACACCAATTTAACAGACATTTGAAGATAAGAAGAGGACCTTTGACTTCCTTCACGCAGCTGCCCCGTATAATTAAAAGCCATTCACAGTGCTCATGGCATAGCTGTCAGTGAGAGCGTTGGAAATGATACTGCTTGTAAACTAATTGTCCTCCACAACACATACTTCTATCTGCTGTCTGCCAAAGAGCGCACTATTTTTTCCTTTAAGAGAGTATCATTGTAGATGAGAAGCTTCTTGGTGTTTAATCTGGACCTTTTTTGAAGACATGCTTAATCTTTGTTAGTAACCCCACCTCTAGAACATCAGCCAGCATCAGCTAGTTTGAAAGTCCAAACATTTTGCTGGTGTCAGCATCTTTGGGCCAATCTGCATTATTAATGGTGTTTCTTGTAAAGTCAAATGCTAGAATGTTTGCAGCTGGTTTCATCATGTTAATGGGTAATTGCTACTTTTATAGGCCTACTGAGATATTCTTTCACTATATATATTTTTGCTGTCAAGGAGATATCTGAAGCATTCTCATTTCTGCAGATATGGTAGTTTTTCCAAGAATATGTTCAGCAAATGCTCCAGGATGGATTTTGTCGCTGGTGGTGTGAATATTGCTTTTAGACATTTTCCGAAAGATAGCTACCACGTTTTTTTGTTTTTGGGGTTTTTTTTTAACAATAAAGGGGTTCACAGTGATTGCAATTTGAGTAACAAAACATTAATTGTCGGAACATTCATGGAATATTGCAGTTTTTATTATAAACTACTTATCTGTGCACATTATTATTATTTTTTTTAAATTCATGTACCCTCATAATCAAAATAACTTCCCCTACCACTTGCAGTGACATCTCTTTTCTTCTCCGATCAAGTTCTGACTCACATGAGAATCTTTGGGCATTAGTAATCAAGTTCTGACTCACATGAGAATCTTTGGGCATTAGTAAATAAAGTCCGTATGAAACCAAAGTCTTTTCTTCCCTATTGTGGTGTAAGTGAAATGGCTTCGCATGCAAGAAAAAATGTAGGGCGGGCCTTGATTTTAAATGTCAGGAATTGATTGGATGGTGGTTTGCTATTGCTGTGATCTCATGTGAGTCACAGAGTGAATAGATGTCGCTGCAAGAGTGAGGGGAAGTTATTTTGATTAAATATAATAAGGGCACATGATTTAAAAAATAATGATGTGCACTGATAAAGCTTCTACAGCCTAACAAAAGCTGCAATATTCCATTAAAAAATAAGAATGATTTCATGGTGACTTTTCAACTCGTTAACTGAATCCTGCTCATGGTCATTTCTGTATAAGTAGCCTCATTTTTATATGTTAGGCACAAAAACTCGTTTTTCCAGTGAGACAATGGACAATAAAACATTATAAAGATCAGTAAACAGGTCAGTAGCACGAAATGGGCAAAAATACATCGAAAGTAAATACACGTTTTACTGTTCACAGCGTATAATATAAACCATGCCGTGTTTATCCACAGCGAGGTAACAGGACACTATCCCTTTAAACAGAACTTGATGATTCCATCAGAGAGAGAGAGAGAGAGAAAGAGAGAGAGAGAGAGAGAGAGAGAAAGAGAGAGAGAGAGAGAGCCGTGCTATGAAGTGTCAGTGTACACTACCGCAATACAGGCAAACCAAAGACAGGTCATTCCTTTGTACACGGTAAAAAACGAGTGAAAAAGAGAGGCGTTTTAATTTAAACAAGCATTTCATTATCGTGCCCAGCAGCAGATCTCTGGAGAGGAGGACTGAAGCTGCGCAGCGCTGCGCGAGCGAGGTGGAGCGGAGACGCATCTGAAACATTCACATTAAACTTCTCACCCCATCGAGACGCGGATCGCACCTTTACTACGAGCAACATGGAATAGAAGGACTCCGAGAGAATCCTAACAACACAAATTGATGTTTTCTGCTGAAAAACCGTTAGAGGGGAAGAAACTGATCCGTTAAAATCAGCATCAAGCTCTGTGGTGGATTGAAAGAAGGAGCTCAATATGTCCGTGCCGGTAAGTTCTTCAATATAACCTCTAATTTGATAAATGGCGATTTGGAAAAGTTACTGAACTGCTTGACAGGAACTTGAATGGGCGCGCAGATGTTTGTCTGAAAGAATAGGCAGCTCGCGCTCGGTATATGTCTGAGGTGATGGTCATTTGCTACAAAGCAGCTGTTCAGGACGGTCGTGGAACTGAATTTTTGTAGTTCCCTCAAGACAACACACGAGCTGTGTGTCAAAACCCGGGTGAACTGTCTGCCTCTAAAAGCATTTTGGGCGTCGTAGGCGCGTGACAATGATGCCCGAAATGGTGCGCGTGCCAATGATGCCCAAAAATGCGGTCTATATGGGGTTTTGACACACAACCTCGGAGTCCATGAGCTGTGCAAAAATAAGCGGATGCACAATTTCCTCATGACAGGTTTCCATACTGAATGCGTTTCTATTCAGGTGTTTATAAAAACGCTATAGTTTTTAGTATTTGAATCAGGATTTATGACATTGTCAAGAATACCAAACAACAACATCCAAAAAACATTATTTTATATATATATATATATATATATATATATATATATATATATATATATAAACTTCCATCTCTTTATGAGAACCAGTTATGACCTTTCACCTTTGGCCTTTCAACATGTTGCAGCTTTGTTTATGGTTGTAAATCATTTAATCATATTTGACATTTTCTAAGATTTGGACATGTCTCTTAAAGCATTGCAGCCCCATAGTAATGGATTTGTTCTTTATTGACTGACTGTTCCTGTCGCAATTGAGATATATTTGCGGATATATGCATTGCGTAAATTGTGGTAGCCTGTGGTGCAAGAATTGATGAATAAATATTAATAATAATACTGTGCATTTCGACCATTAAACATGGTTGACCCTGAGGCGAGATCTGTTTTTGCACGCTGGACCTGTTTCTTCCCAGCTCAGAGCATCGAGTCTCAACCTGTGAGAACTGTGTTCCGTCTCCATGCTGCTTTTGGCAACTCATTTCGACATACTGCAACAAGATTTAATGTTTGCCCTCACGGCTGAAGTTAAGTGGAAGAAGTCAGTGGATTGCTAATAAAGAGCTGTGGAGGATGCGCAGCCCTGCAAAACATCATTGCCGATCCCTGTGGGAGGAATGAAGTTAATTTGCATGTCTTGGCAGCTTACCTATATGTTCTCCCACTGCTGTTTTTAGGAGAACTGGCTTCATGAAGTTATGAATAAATAATAAAATCACTTCTGGTCTTTGCATCCAAGTGACAAAATAGTCTCTGGCTCAGTTAACTCTTTGTTTAAGATAACCCTCAATGGCAGTTAGAAAGAATTGCGTTTGTTCGGATTCAGCATCGCATGAGTACTGATGTCCCATGCCATTTTCAACAAACAGAAGCCAGATTGCTGTTTTTGCCCGGGGTGATCGAGCTTGATCACCGCAGCTGTTCTATCAAGAAGACGAGAGCATGGTTTGCTTGTCTTGTGGCTCGTTTTCCACGCAACCGGTGCGATTCCGTTCACCTGAGACCAACAGATGTCACAGAGGAGTGAAAAACAAACGAGTGTAATGGCTTAAAGGGATAGTTCAGCCAAAAATGAAAATTCTGTCTTCGTTTAACCACCCTCAAGTTGGTCCAAACTTGTATGAGTTTATTTCTTCCGTTGAAGACAAGATATTTTAAAGAAGGTTGTTAACCAGACAGTTGATGGTAGCCATTGACTTCCATAGTATTTTTTTTTCCTACTATGGAAGTCATTCTACCGTCAACTGTCTGGTTAACAACCTTCTTTAAAATATCTTCTTTTGTGTTCAACTGAAGAAAAGAAAAGAAAAATGTGTATAGAAATTTCATTTATTGTGTATAACTGTTTTAATTTAAAATGATAAATTATGGCTCGACTTCTTGATAGAAAAACATTTTGTTTGCTGGCCATTATTTTGCAGTACACAAACTAAATAAGATATAAGATAATAATAGATATGGATATCTATCGTTGTATTTTTATCTTACTTCAATTCATACCGCAAACACAGATAAAGCATGACTTAATATTTTCCCCCAGCCTTATTATTTCTGCTGTCATATCTATCAGTCAGAATTCCTGAGTTGAAATAATTACTATTATTGATTGTTATTGTTTAAATACTATTATAGTGTTATTGTTATTTTGAATTTGCTTTTATTTT